>JAMKQA010037714.1:0-11259 GCA_024699735.1 Posidonia australis | reverse complement strand
TTTATTAAAGTTTTAAACTCATAAAACAATATTTTAGATGTTCAGCGTAAAACATGTAATATTTTCAGTTAAAACTTTATTCGAAACATTTTAGAAAAATGATTGCAGGACCTATATGCAATAAAAGGACCAATAAGTAATTCCAGAAGGACTTATATGCAAGAAAAACATAAACTCCAGATTTTATTTAAAATAAAGTTTTAAAATGTTTTTTAAAGAGAAAAAGAAACGACGGTCGCCGGCAACGGAGCTCGCCGCCGACGATCACCGAGAAGGGCAAACAAAGCTTTCCTGCGGTCCGATCTAAGATCAGACCCCTCGGGAAGCAAGAGAGACAAGCAAAGAACACATCCAATGGACTGGATGGGGCGACCAACGGCTAAAACGGCCTCCCCACCTTCCTCGTCGTCGAGGTGCTCCGGCAACGGCGTCGGGGAAGAAGGAGCTCTCCAGAGGCTGAGGAGCGGTGTTCGAAGGCTCCTGGTGGCTGCGGGATGCTGTGGGGACCCTTCCAGAGCGACGCGAAGGTTGGTGGAGCGTGGTGGTGGCCTGACTGTCGCCGCCGCGGCTTCCTCCAGAGAGCGGTGGTGCTGGGACGATCGGGGGCTCGCGGCGTGGATCTGGAGGTTCGGGAGTGCTTGTGGGGCATGAAGGATGGTGTCTGGACCAACGGAGGGGCGCGGGAGGCTAGAGGCTTCTCTGGATGCTCTGGATTCCGTCGTCTTCTCCAGCGGCAGCGGGAACAGAGTGCTATTCTGGTGGGTGTCGAGCGGGCTGCTGGGAGCGGCGGAATGGCAACAGCGGGGCACGGTGAGCTCCGGGAAGACTAGAGGAGGAGGAGAGAGGGCTCGGGGGTCCAGGAGAATTCCTGGATTGCCGCCCTCCCCCCCCCACCTCTGTCGCCAGAGAATCTGCGACGGCAGGGCACAGAGGAGCTCCGAAGGCCAAGGGATAGCTCTAGATCCCTTGTTACCGCTCCAGAAAGAGAGGGGAGGGTAGGAAGACTAGAATTCAGGAAATTAAGAGAGGTTAAGGCGTGTACCTGGCTGGAGACCGTCGTCGGAGCTCTGGGAGCGACACTGGCTCTCTGCTCCTCTACTGTGCTCTCCTCGCTTTGGCACTCTGGCTCTCTCTCTCTCGCTCTCAGATTTCTCTCTCGAGTGGTCTCGAGGTGTCTCTTTTTTCTAAATGTGTGTGGCCTGCTCTTTATATAGGTGAACCCAACAATCCGGCGACCCAATAAACTCTGTAACAGAATGCTCTCACTCGTAACGGCCTGGCCCACTCCTCTAACAAACTGGGCGCTCCTCCAAACAGACTAACAAACATTCCTAACGACTGTCCCCTCATGTCCCCTTGGCTGCCGGCAGGAGATCAACGGCGATCCAGAGCTCCGGCGATGGCTGATCGGACGACTGGGGCTGCTCTTTGATGCTGGACTGATGAGGCTTGAGCTGGGCTGAAATCAGTAGGGGAGGATTCAGGCTGAATTCATGAAGTCTGGTGAAGAGAAAATGGGTTCAGTGGGATGTGGTGTGACTTTGGCCTATTTTGATTAAATGAAAGGAAGAAATGGTTTAATATAGATGAATAAAATGTTGGTTTCATTTGGACTGAAATGTTGACTGATGCTATGGGCTTTGGGCCAAGGTGGACTCATTTGGTCTCAATGGGCCTAAGTGGGCTTCATGGGCCTCCATGGGCCAATGTGCGCCTTGTAGGCCCACATGAGCCCAAATGGGTTTAGGTGGGCCCAATGAGCTTAAAAAGAGTTAAACGAGCCTAAATAGATTTAATGGGCCAAAATGGACTCAGATTGAGTTTAATGGACCTATGTGGGCCTTGTGGGCCCACATGGGCCTAATTAGGGTTGAATGGGTCCAAATGGGCTAAATGGGCTTAGGGGTTTAAGCTCAGCCACCACATCTCCATCCTGCAAGATTAGAAAATTGGAGTGTCTACAGATGCCCCTCCCTGAGCGAGGTCGGAGGTCGAGTGGCACAAAGGCCGATGCTCAAGGTTGACAAATACACCCCTCGTGAATCCACAAATAAGAGTAATCCATAGGTAATCAGCCACTAGTCAAGAACATACCAGAGGTCCACACTAGAGATCCTGCCGCCACAGTTGAGGCCAAATAGAGGAACAAGTGCAAAAGATTAAGAATTGACAAGCTGATGACCAATTAGCTCCTAAGAGACATGACTAGTTGTCGCACTTGTCGCAAAAAGCGCCAGACAAGACTCACAGTGCCTGTCGACCGGGAAGTGACTGATCACGGAAGTCATCCGGGTAGTTCGGGCTACCAGCCCAAAGAGAGGCAAATCAAAGGTGAAAAAAAGGGGGCATCAGGATTCATCCTAATAGAATAAATCATGGATGAGAAAATTCAAAAGTAAAAGGACACCAGAATCCATTCCATCAGAACGTACCGTGGATAGGAAAATCAGAATATCAAAAGACACTAGCATTTGTTCATCAGAACAAACCATGGATAGGAAAATCAGAATATCAAAACACACTAGGATTCGTTCCATCGAAACGAACCGTGGATAGGAAAATCAGAATATCAAAAGACACCAGGATTCGTTCCATTGGAACGAACCGTGGATAGAAAAATTCAGGATATCAAAAGACACCAGGATTCGTTCCATCGGAACGAACCGTGGATAGGAAAATCAGAATATCAAAAGACACCAAGATTCGTTCGATCGGAACAAACCCTGGATAGGAAAATCACACCAGGATTCGTTCCATCGGAACGAACCGTGGATGGGAAAAAATCAGAATAAAAGACACCAGGATTCGTTCCATCGGAATGAACCGTGGATAGGAAAATTCAAATGTAAAAAGAACATGCCACCTTTTCTGGAATAGAAGTTATAAATACTTCATTTGTCAAGATTGGGGCAATAAAACGAGATACTCGACTATTATCTGGGTGACCCCAGTGCCAAGCCAACAGGCAAAAGAAGGCAATCTCCTGCATCAGTCACACATGCTGTCAGGGTGGCAACTTGCATTCTGCATCAATCATGATTGACCAATAGACTGGCTAGAGATGTTCTGCTGTATTATATCATAGTCAAATGAGTGTTTACATGTACTGCAATTTGTAAGAAAAAGTGACGTGATGCGAACATTAAGAGTCCTCTTCATCTCTGGATCTCTTGGAGTCCGAGGCCTTGGTAAAGAGCATCTGGCTCGGGGTGGCACTACAGATTGGCCAAGTTTCCTCGACTTCGGCTTCATAGTCTGCTGTGCAACTTCTCCCTTCTATGGCTAGAAGATCTTTTGAGCATACAGAGCGACTGAGCAGGCGAGATAGCTCCCTAAACAGAGTGTAGGAGCTCAGGAGGTACTCTTTGAATCGTGCTGGCATCTGCCCCTGAGCCAGAGAATCCTGCTGGTAACCGAATTGCCGCATCACACGAATTGGGTGATACTCCACTCCACCAGTCAACCCCGGCAGGACGATAAGCCGTATGTCTGTTGTATTGAAGAACGCTTCAAAGTTGCAAGAAGTTGATAGGATAATGCGCCATATGATCTTCTGTTTTTTCAGGCTTTGTAGTCGCTCGTACTCTTTCTGGACTGAGGTGAGCGTGCGTGCATGGCCACTCTAGCAGTAGGACTCAAAGGCTGATCGCTGTGGGCGCAAGACTGCTACACCCAGATGTGCAGCCATCCATACTTGCACAAAAACTCCACAGCCATAGAAGTGCCGGCAACGCCGCAATGAATGGTCTAGTGCCGGGTAAGTTTTTGCCAGGATGACTGGAGCCAGATCTATTTGTTGGGTGACCACTGCAAAGGCAATTTCAGCAACTTCAATGTTTACCACCATCTGACCATGGCTGAATATTAACTCTCCCAGGAAGCGGACAACAAAGCCCTTTAGCCACAGCTCGTCACCTAGGGAGGCACGCATTCCGGCCACTTTGTCAAAGTAAGCCAATTTCAACATAGGAGACAGTCCATCAATACAAATGAGTTGGCACCCACATTCACTGGTCGGTAGGTCTGTAAGCTCGTTCAGCAATGAGGAATACCCATCATGCCGCATGAACACTGTGGGTCCCAAGAATCTCTGCAGGCAACAGATTCTGTGCACCTCTTCTAGAGTAAGGGTCAGTTCGATTCTCCCAAAGTGGAACACGTGATGATCTGGCTTCCAGAATCGGGCAGCCGCACACAAAAAGTATCAGGAAACCTCCACTTTTGCGATGTCCAGAAGCTTTGTAGAGATTCCCCAAATCCGCAGCTTGTCGCGGTCACTTTCAATTAACAGTTTGATCCAAGCCTGGAGAACATCTGAGCACTGTGTGGGCACAACCATTGTAGGATACCCCATGATCTGCAAGATACCTCAGCTTTGCTTGGCTTGAGACTCTTTAGAAGTAGCAAACGATCTCCTATGGAACATGTTCAAAACATTATTCTTCAGAAACCAATTTTCACTTTGTCTCTTTCAACAACACTTAGCAGAACTAAAGCAGTCAGATAAAAGCTGAAATGGTATTGAAAGAATTAGAGAAATTGGCCCAGAACTGAAGACTGCAGCTAAATGAACAGGGAATTGCTGAACGGACTAAAATCTTGTGCACAATCTTGAGGGGAGGTCCTAGTTACCAACTAGTTTTAACCAAGCACCCAGGTAGTGAGACAAGAACAATAAATCTGGAGAGCTGGAATTGTTTGACTGCGCCCTTCAGCCAATCATTGAGGATTTTCGACCTATAGAGCAGCTGACCTACCCCTGGTTGACAGAAATGACTCTTAACCAATCAGAGCAGCTTACATGCCCCTGGTCAACTACTGGCTCAGTGTGGCCAACCATAGGACAGCTAACATGCCCCTGGTTGACACAAATTGTCCCAAACCAACCAGAGCAGCTTACATGGCCCTGGTTTAGGTGATGTCCTCCTGATTCTCTTGTATTGAAAGACGCTGTCATCTTCAAGACAAGAGAACCAAGTAGCACTTTGCGACATTTATTAGAATATTTGTTTGTGGGAAGAAATGTATGCATGTCAGATGATTTGTTGGATCTTATTTATGCTCTCAGTGTTGGGATGCCTAATGCCAAGTATAAAGTAATGGCAACACCAAACCTCACGAGACTCTATCCAAGCCTCTAGTTCTTTCAAGTGGCTCTCTGGAAATGGGTCATTGTATTTTGGGCTCCATTCCAAACCCCATTGGACCATACCCCTGCTTTTTATTTTTATTAACTCTTTATTCTCTCCCTCATAGGCATGTAGGCTCACCCTATCCCTGCCTTGGAGGTAATAGGTACCTGGTCTATGGTGGGGAGCTGCTGGTTGCTTAAAGGGGTGGCTAGGCCCTTTTGGACATTTCTCCCATGTATTGACTCCAACTCCTCTCCAAGATAAACTTGAGGGACAGGGTTACCCGATATGCCTCTCTCTTTAGAGCGGACTTCTATCTACGACTTCTGTCTTCTTATTCTTTTATGCCCTTTCGTAGATATTTTATTTTTATTATAATTTTTCACACTCTCACTCTCACCCCTAACATTTTATCTCCCTCTAGGAGGTGTAGGGCTCATGAGAAGTTTGGATACTTCGCCCAATTCACAATGAAAGGTGGCTCCCTCACTTTCTAGGTTCCTGAATAGTATCTACCTGAGGAGTTGCTACGCATTCCCAACATTGGCTAGCTTATTCCGCTTATCATCATCGGGCTAAGATCCATACATGCCTTAATGTAAGAGAACTATGCCTTGCATATGCATATTCTGCACGAGGATTAGTGTGTTGTGATGCAGAGCTACATGAATGTTGGAAGAGCATGGATGCATGCATGGAGTGTTGGTGTCGCAGAGTGAGGACACACTGTTGGTGCTCACTGATAGTACTTTTTCAGGTAGCAAGAGTTAACTGGCTTTGATTGTTCGATGCAGTCCATGTCCTCAAGGGACCATTCAATGATTTCCCTGTATGCACCCCTGATGATTTTTGGCTTTGATATTTCTGAGCTTGCCTGACTGTTCTACTTCTGATGAACAAAAGCTTTTTCTATCATGCTGTCTCTGTACAGCATGTGCAACAAGTGGGCAGCTGTCCTCTGTTTGATTGATGTGAGTGCTGCTGCCCGGGTTCCCCCTGAGCCTAACTTAGGATCTTGTCTATTTGGACACCACTTCTCAAATGGGGCCAAGCTTGGTAATGCCACCTAGACCCGCCTCCCGGCTGATAGGAGATGGACTCCTCTAGTCTAGCGTCTGATGATTTATTTTCCTCAAGGGTCTTGATTGCAGACTGACCCGGTGTTGCTGCAGGTTCTCCCTTGTCCTCTGTCATTAGTGCTTTCCCTTTCCTCCGCCTGATCTCATCCTGTGCATCCTCAGCCAGCACTGATAACTGCTCCTGAAATAAGACCTCTAAATCGCTGAGCATGTTATCCACTTGGGCCACCACGGCATCTCCCTCCTCTTCGTCGGATGGGGAATCCACAAAGTAAGTGCTAGTGGTCTTCAACGGTATTTCAGGTGCTTGTTCCGACTGCATTGACTGTAGTCCTCTTACCACTGTCTGCTGCTCTGATGCGGTTACTGCTGACTCTGCCCTTGCTGCATCCCAAACTGCAAACTGATTGGTAGACAGACCTTCTGTTGACTCTGGAGGCGGCAATGTTAGCATGGCTATCCCTGGGGACACGGATGACGTTGAACCCATTCTGAAGTCCATAATTTCCTCCTCCTTGTAGTAGTCCTCTATGCATACCCATTTTGACTCACTGATAGGCTCATTGGACTTGGATACTGCAAGCATGAAATTCCGATTGGGATCCAACAATCCCGCACAGACAAAATTGTTTAAATCTCGCGGAATAATGAGCTTTTGAAACTTACGACGCCTTGCGCATCTGTCTTGCAGCTTGCGCTCGTATCTCAATCCTTCAAATTCAGGTCTTCTTTCCGCGGCAATTGGTTCTGCGATTCCCTGGCCATTCCACCCGAGAGGTGCTCCTTTCTCATACCCCCATCTTTGGCATAGATTCTCAACCATAAAAAAGGGATTGCCAAAAGCAGCCAAATGACTGGCACACTCGAGAATAGGAATGAAATTGACCGGTTCAAAACTGTCGACACAGTAAAGTACATCAGAGGGCCTAGAATCAAAGTGTAAAGTATGGGAGGAGACTGCAAAAACCGCATCAACCATCTCCTTTTCGAGGTTTTCCGCCATTACAACGACGATGTCATTGTTCCAACGGAAATTTATCATGCGATGGAGGGTTGAGGGGATGACCTGATGCTTGTGGAGCCAAGGGCGCCCAAGCAGAAGATTAAAGGATGGTTCAAGGTCAACGACGTAAAACTCAACCTCGAAACGGGTAGGGCCAATGATCAGAGGAATAACTAGAATCCCTAAAGCATCATGGTGCGTGTTATCAAAGGCCGTCATTCCCTTTACAGCTGGAGTAATGTCCTCCAATTTGAAGCCCACCTGACTTGCAGTTCGCAAGGGGTAGACGTTCAAACCGGCACCATTATCAACCAGTGTAAGTGGAATGCGGAAACTCTGGTACTGCACTGCAATGAATAGGGGCTGATTATGATTTGTCCCCGCCGAAGGAAGCTCAGAGCTAGAGAAGGAGATGACCTCAGGTGCAGCTATCATTCCCACCATGTTTTCCAAGGTAGAGGGTTGTATTTTTTAGGAAACATGGGCAGCCTGGAAGACTCAGAGAAATGCTTCTCTATGTTCAGTCGAGGTGTGGATAAGGTCCCAGATGGAAATATCTACCTTAATTCTATTCAGCTGGGCGGTAATGTCGGCTACTGGTGGATCGGTTCTGGTGGTAGGATTAGCTCTGGTGGTGGTCTCTTCAGGGTTTGGACCAGGAATGCTGGCTCTAACTTGGGTAGATAAGGCCATAGGCTCACTAGTCTTGTTTACTAGGGCTGGGGCCTTGTATACCCTTCCTGACCGCGTTACCTCTGCGCACATTTCGGCGGTGTAACTGTAAGGCATGCGGTGGGTGTCCTGTGTCAGGTTGATAACCACAAGAGCACGGGCTCTTAACTCTATAGGGATTGGTGCTGGCAAAGAGGGTTCTGGAATTTGGTAGGCCAGGTTTTGCCTGGGTCTAGCTAACAAACAGACTGTTGGTGGGGCGGATTGCACGATGGGTCTGGCAGCCGCACGCCTCGGTCGAGCAATCAACTGAATCGTGTTCACAAAAGAATTAACGGTATCAAGGAAAGATTGACTCAACTGATAAGAAGGGGACCCAGAAACATCATGGATGAGGCGAGAAGGAATCAAAAGGTTCGACCTCATCCGAAGAAAGGGAATGGACTCCCGAAGTCCCTGGTGCGTGCTCAGGCAGGCGTTGGTTGACTATGTTGCCTGATGTGAATGCAGATGCGTGGGATGCTCGTGCAGCGAGCCTAGGTTCTGCCTCCTGAGTGTTAATGGTGATTGCCTTGCGGTCAATCAGATTCTGAATAGCATTCCGGAGTGTGTAGCAATTATCCGTAGAGTACCCGATGACTCTATGGTAACTGCAAAATAAATCCGCCTTAAACCATGGTGGAATCGAGTTTGGTGGTGGGCGGATTTCTAGAAGCTTCAGTAGTGACGCTACATTGGGAAATATGATGCTCAGTGGCTCAACCAGAGTAGTGAAGTCTCTCTCAGGTCGTGGTGACCGCCTAGGCCTCAGGTAACACCCTTGCCTCGCCGGTGCTGGCTGGTAGACTGGTTCAGCGGTGGTTGTGATCTGTGTGGTGCGTGAAGCCCTAGGTGTAGGTGCATAGACGACCTGATTACGAGCTGGCGGGTTCACCACATTCGTTGGCATAGCAGGAGCTCCCACATACGCCACAGCATTCCTAGCTGACTCCTTCTTCCGGCCGAATCCAGTGTTAGGTCCATTGTGGCCAATGTTAGTGTTACTGGATCCACTAGAAGCCATCATCTGCTTGGCAAATGCTGCAAGTGCAGGGAAGCTTCCGCTATTGAGTGAACCTTCTATGCGGGTGCCAGCTTTAATCAGGGTAGAGAAAGTGGTGACAGACTGAATGCTCAGTAGGGCCCCAGTTGCTGGCTGTGCTCCTCGAATAATGATTTCTATAAACTCCTCGTCAGAGGGTCTATAGCGTACTCGAGAAGCGAGGGCTCGCCAGCGCCCGACGTACTCCCCGAACGGCTCGTGGGGCTTCTGCCTCGTTGCGACTAGGTCCTCGCGCTTTGGGACCATGTCGAGATTAAAGGAGTACTGCTCCAGAAAAGCTTGACTCAAATCGTTCCAAGTCCTGATGGTGGACATATCCAGCAATGTGAACCACTTCAGAGCTGGACCGGTGAGACTCTTCTGGAAAAGGCGAATAAGAAGTCGCTCGTCAGCCTGGAGCTGAGCGAGATCACCACAGTACGCCCTCAGATGCAAAATCGGGCAGCCTTTCCCGTTGTATTTCTCAAATTCCGAGATATGGAAGTTCGGTGGGAGAATTGCCTCTAGAAAGTAGTAGAGGTCCCGGAATGAGAAAGACTGGCGATCCCCACCCTGCACTTGTCGGAGAGCTTTCTCCAAGTCGTTCATCCTGGCGCAAAGTGCATTAGGCGTTGTTGCTGATATCGAGTGTGCAGCCAGGGCGGGTCCCGCGTACGTTGTATCCAAAGCACCCATGTGCTCCTCTAGATCTATCATCTCGCCACCTGGTGCTGTGGCGTGATGACCAGTGTACCCGTGCATGTGTACAAGTGTTGGAGTGTTTGCGGATGCCTGAACCTGATGCACGGGTAAAGAGATGTTATGCTGTGTGGTGCATGTAGTTGTGTGTGGGTGCAACAGTTGCTGAATTGGTATGGTCAAGTTCGGAGGCCGATGAACTCCTGCCAGCTCGAGAGGCTGACCACCAGATGCCGGAGGAAGATGTTGTGCATGCTGTTGATATGAAGCTATTGGCAGAGTGGCTATGCCCGTTGTCGAAACAGCAGGAAACTGTGGCGACAGCTATAGAGGTGCAGTGACTGGTACTACATGAACAGCCTGAGTAGGCAAAACAGGATCCTCGGGAACAGGACAAACAGGCGCAGTTAGGGTGGGATCCAAGGAGAAGGCCATGCTTTGCAGCCTCTGAGCAAGGGCCAGAAGCTGCTGAGATTGAACGGTGGCGGAACCATCGGTAGCAGTACCGAGGGTCAAAGCAGCAAGCGGTTGGGATGTCAATGGGGGCTGGAAGTTCAAGGAGGATGTAGGCTAGATCCCTAACGAAGAGACAATCGTAGCAAACTGAGTGTCCAGTGAATGAGGATCAACAGAAGGATAGGGCACTGTCAGATCAGATACCCTGGAAGCTGTTACAGTAACCGCCTCCGTTACGGGCTCCATACCGGTGAAGGTTTGCCTGTGTCCCGAAACCGGAGGACGAGGAGCCCCAGGTGCTGGGAAGAAGCCACCATGGAGCGATGGAGTAGTAAATGATGTCAAGGTAAGGGAATGAGGAGGGGAAGCAGTAGGAAACCCCCTCCAGAACAGCAAGTGCAGAAGTCTCAGAAGCTCGCTGGGCCATGAGGGTCCGCAAATGGGTAAGGACGGGGCTGCGATTGCAAATAAAAGGACGACGCCTACGAGGAGCTATCGTTGGAATCGATGAATAGCTCGAGAAGAGACAGTCGAGAACAATACCTCAAGAACGAGGTCACGGAAGAACTCCCAGGCTCAGACCTAGGAACTCGCAAAGAACTCAATTCCTGACAAAAAAGGAAAAGAAACCCTAAGTGTCAGTAGAAAAGAGAGAGAGAAAAGAATGAAGACAAGACAACACAAGAAAACAAGTTAGCTATGCAATTGTTTATTAGGGTGGCATGAATGGCAAACATGCACATGAATGCTACTAACATGCTCTCTCTCACCATGCATGTCCCACATGGGGCTGACCACATGGGACGCACTTATAGGTTTGGGTTTTGACTCTGGTCAGAAAGTAAGGTCCTCGCTCTAAATGCTGGCCAAAGCGCAAGCAGTGAACGAGTGGTGCGTTGGTGGCCTCGTCTCCTGTAGTAGCATAAAGCTGTACCTTCTACTAGCACCGACACGACCCCGAACAAGGGGGGACAAACTAGCAACACGTCCTACGCCAAAGCTATAGAACAGGCTGCTAGGATTGTCCTTCGCAAACTGTGGTAGACCGAGAGGAGAAGATGCATGCTTTCTAAAATGATCATTCATGCGATATGCTTTTGTGTCTTTTACTTGCATTTTATTAGACCAGAGGGGATT
>JAMKQA010037711.1:0-10940 GCA_024699735.1 Posidonia australis | reverse complement strand
AACATTCTGGAGGCTATCTGGAAAGTGTAGGGACTTAAATGAAATTAACCCAGCAAAAATATGCATTCAGAAACATTTTTGAAAGTATGAGGGCTTCTCTGCAATTTTACAAAGAAAATGAACTGTCAGAGTAATTATTACGAAGCTCAGAGGCCTACATGCAATTTTCACAGAAAAAGAGAACTTTTAGAAAGTTTTAAAGAAAGTACAAGGACTTTTTAGCAAAATATCTGAGAAAAATCAGGTTTCAAAAACTCTGGGGGTTTATGCTAAAGTTTTAAACACTGAAAACATTATTTTAAAGGTCCAGGGTAGAACATGTAATATTTTCAGTTAAAACTATATTTGAAACATTTTTGAAAAAAATGATGAATGGATCTAGATGTAATAAAAGGACCTAAATGCAATGAAAATAAAGTTTTCTTTGTTTTATTCAAAGAAACAAATGTTTTTAATTTTTTTTAAGAAAGGGCCCGACGGCCGACAACCGCCGGAGAAGCCCAGAAGAAGGCTTCCAGTGGTTTGATCTTAGATCAGATTACACTGGAAGCAAGGGGGGAAAAGGCCAAGGGATCCAACGGAGTGGATCCTTGACTCGACGGTGGGAATCCTCCTCCCACCCAGGACGCCGTCGTGCTGCTCCGGCGGCGGACTCGCGACGACTGGCGGCGCTTGGAGCTGCGGCACGGCTTCTGGAGGCTTCGGCGGGCTTAGGGGAACGGTGTGGCTGCTTCTCCTCATCTGAGAGCACAAAGAGGCATTACGGATGCATCCCGGAAGTCGCCGATGGTGAACTTCGGCGGGATAGACGGCGTGAGACGTCCAGTGGTCGCGGAGGCTCTTCAACTGCTCAGGTGGATCGGGCTTGGTTAGGCGAAGCTCCTGGAGTGCTTGGACGACCATGGGGCGGTGCGGAACGGCGGGAGGCGAGAGGACAGTAGGAGCTCCGGTCGTCTTCCTCGGCGGCGGCGACCGCGAGCGTAGCTTCCAGCGATATTCGCGAAGGTGACTGGAGGCTTCAGAATGGCTCGGCAAGACCCGGTGAGGTCGAGGGAGGTCAGGAGAGGAGGCCAGAGGTGTCGGGGATCCAGGATACCCCCTGGATTGCCCCCCCACCTTTGTCGCCGGAATTGGCGACGGCAGGGCACGGTGGGGCGCCGTAGGCCAAAGGATCACTCTGGATCCCTTGGAAACACTCCAGACAGGGGGAAGAGAGATTGGAAAGCCTAATTCAGACAATTAGGAGGATCAGTGGCGTGTACCTAGCTGGAATCACTTCGCCGGAGCTCTAGAATAGCGGCCTTCCTCCTCCGCGACAGCCCCTACTCCGCGCTTCTCTCCTCCTCGCTCACTCAGAATTCCCTTCCTCTCTTTGGATAGCGGTGGTAGAAAACTCCAAAAAAAACTCTAAAACACTACATCTTCTCCTCCTTTTATAGCCGTCGGAACCCATCAACCCCTCCATCGCAACGACCAAAACCGCCTAACAACCCACTTAGTCAGGCCACTCAACTCCTAACTGAACTAACCACTTCCCCTAACAAACCGACAGGAACTCAACGGCTGTCCCCAAGCTGTTCCTTGATCGCCGACGGTTGATCCGATGGCTGGAAAGCTTTGTGTAATCCTCTGGATCAACGGCTTGACAAGCTGGGACTGAGCTCAATGAACAAAACTAGCTGAGATGGAGTCATGAGGTATTTAGGAAGATGGAGAAAAAATTGGATTTAGTGAAGAAGAAGATGTAATGGGCGCATTTTTGAAAAATAAGACTTAAAATACCTAAGTGAAACTTAGGCAAATAAGAAGAAAATGGGACATTTCATAGCAAATTGGATGGATGGCCTAATTTGGACAAGATGAAATCATAAGGAGATTGGTGGCTATTGGGGGCTTTGTGGCCAAGGCAGATTCGGGTTCAGTGGACCTATGCGGGCCTTGTGGGCCCCCATGGGCCCAAATGGGTTTAAATGGACCCAAAACAAGTTGAAAGAGTTTTAAAAGGGTTAGATAGGCCTAATTAAGTTTGATGGGCCCAAGTGAGCTCAATTAGGGCTTAACGGGCCTAAGTGGGCCTTCATGGGCCCAATTGGATCTCCATGAATCCAATGGCCTAGGTTAAGGGGTTTGAGCTCAGCCACCAGACCCTCGTCCTGTAAAATTAGGAAAATTGGGGTGTCTACAGCAATAATTAGGTTGGGGACAATAGGATTTTAGTGAGGTTGGATAGGTGCCTCATGAATGTTCAATGTTAGAACTTCTAGATCAGGGTTACCAATCTTCCAAGGACACATTCTAATCATGCGTGTTTGCTGGTGGACCTCACAAGTCATCAGGTTTTGGTCCTTGTCCTTTCAAATTTTTGGACGTCTAGCTTAAGGATGCAACATGTATTTAGATCATTAATCAGTCTTGGGGTCTTTTTGTGGAGGACAACAGAGACATGTCTTTACATTAGTTTCTAAAAATTACTCAACTCAGGTAGGCTGTGAGGAGTTGGAACAAAAATCACTTTGGGAATATTTTTGATCAATTTAGGACAGTTAAAGATAGATTGAATGCTACTCAGTGTTTTTTAGATGAGGAGGCTGGTACTGATCACATGCAACTGGTTCTTTTAGCTCAACAATAGTTGGACGTAGCATTGAAACATGAGAAGAGGTTCTGGTATCAAAAGGCACGTTGCAAGTGGTTACAGGATGGGGATAAAAATACGGCCTTCTTTCATAGCTTTGTCAAATAGCATAGGCAACAAAGCTTTTATCCATTCCATTAAAGATGTCAAAAGGCACGTTGCAAGTGGTTACAGGATGGGGATAAAAATACGGCCTTCTTTCATAGCTTTGTCAAATAGCATAGGCAACAAGCTTTTATCCATTCCATTAAAGATGACAACGATAACTGGGTGTAGGAGACTCAACAAATCTAGGACGCGGGTGTCAGTTTCTTTAGAGATTTGTTCACTTTTGAAGGATGCGTTGTGGATGTTTCCCTCCTAGATTCTTTTCCTAGTTTACTATCAGAGGAGGACTACTTGTCTCTGACTAAGGTTCCTGATTTAGAAGAAATCTATGACACACTTCATCCTATGCTGGTGGGTGCTGTTGCAGGTCTAGATGGTTTCCCTCTTTCTTTCTATGTTGGAGCTTGGGATATTATCAAGGATGACCTTTATGACTTGGTGAAATTCTTTTTTGTGGGAGGTAAGATTCACAGGAGTATTACGACTTCTATGATATGTTTGATTCCTAAGCTTGAGAGCCTAGATACTTTTGTTCAATTTAGGTCTATCAGTGTTGGGAATGTCCCTTCTAAGATTTGCTCAAAAATTTTGAATAATAGGCTTGTCTCTTGGTTTCCAAGGATCATCAGTTATGAGCAGGCAGGCTTTGTGAAATGAAGGGATATCTATGATCATATTCAGTTGGCTTAGGAGTTGATTAATGATATGGATAAGAGATGTAGAGGGGCAAATGTGGTCTTCAAATTAGATATGCTAAAGACTTATGATAGAATGGAATTGTAACGCCCCACATTTTCCACAATAACTTAAAACAAATTAAATTACAGGAAATTAAAGCAAAACAGAAAATATCTAACTACCAGGAACCTGTGTGTGTGGCTAGGAGACTCCAGACTATATGCACTACGTTAACCCTATGCATGCTTGCACCTGCAAACCAAAAACACGAAGAAAACGCATGAGTGACAAAAAGTTACCTAGTACGCACACCAAAGGAAACCGCGGAAAGCAAATCATAATTACTTTTCTTTTAAAATTCATTTTGCAAATCATTTTATCAAAACCACACAAACTAGGCCCATGCTGACTAAAACCACAATCAAGGCTCTACTAGCCCAAAACCACAAGCAAAGGCCCTCAATGGCCAAAACCACACACAGCGAGTCAGGAAGCTCGGTGCTAGGCAACCTAAATGTAGACACCCCAATATGCTTGCAAATAGGCCAAACCCAACAGCCACTCCTCACTCCAACAGCCACCAATGCAGGCGCACCAATCTGGCACACCTGTCTGGCGCACCAGACCGGTGCACCTTTCTAGCACACCTGTCTGGCGCACCAGACAGGTGCACCTTTCTGGTGCACCATACAAAACCCTAAAATACCAATAAACCCTAAAACCAAGGTTAAACCCTAATCCAAACATTAAACCCTAGGTTAGGACCTAAATTAAATTCAAAACCATAATCCAAACCTTAAAACCTAAGTCAAATTCCAAGTCAAACCTTAAACCATAAGCCAAGCCCCAAACCCTAAAGTCAAACCTCAACAACCTAAGTAACTTCCACTACATCCTAACTAATCTAACAAACTCATGTGACAACCAAAACAAACATACCTACTTCCCACTTCTCTATAACAAACATAACCACTTCCCACCACTTCTTAACCACCATAACCACCTTCCACTCTAGTCATAACAACTAGCCAAGCCTATATATAACCCCTTTTGCAAGTAGAAATGGACTTTTGGGCACTTTTGCAAAAATTGAGAGAGGAAGCTCCCCAAGCCTTCATCCTCCCAACCAGAGCAACCAGAGAGTTCCTGGAAGAGAGAGGAAGCTCGTGGAGGTGAGAAACCAGAGTTCTTAGCCATCTACGGCGAGCTCCACCTCCGACGAGCTCCGACAATCCACCACACTGCCAGACCAGGTACACACTCTACTAACCTCCATTCATGTTAAAAATGCTTTCGTAGGTCTTCCTCTGTCCCCCTTGATCGATTCCAATCAAGCCAGAGGCCTTCCCTGAATGGAATCGAGCTTCCAAGCCTTGCCGTCGCCGTTTTCCGGCGACTTTGGTGGGGGTGTTGGTCCAAGGCTTGTCCCTAGTCCTAAAACATTGGATTCTCCTCCCTAGACATCCCTCTAGCTTCTCCACCCCTCAAATCCCCGTTCCAGTCACTGCGGAGACCTCCACTAGAAGATCGCCAGAGTCGCGCCACGTCGCTGTCGTCGGAGAAGAAGACTGTTCACCACGACTGAACGCATGCCTCCAGCCCCACCGTGCCTCTCCGATCATCCAGGATCACTCCATGGCCTGCCACCAACACACCAGAGCCACCAAAAGTGACATCCCATTTTCCCAATGCCCCCCGACGCTACCAGAAGTTGTTACCGTCGCCGGAGAAGATGACATGTGGTCGGAACTTGATCGAGAGTCTCGCGCATCGCAGCACCCTTTGGATCAGTGGGGAATCTTCCTCTCTACACCGTCGACCTTCCAGGAGCCTTGTATTGCCACACCGCTGCCTCCAAAGTCTTCTCCTTCTCCAGCGTCGTCGTCGGAGTCGTCTCGACGGTGATGGGGATGGACAGCTGCCTCTGGTCGTCCGATGCTCCATCCACACCGTCAGATCCCTTTCTTCTCCTCCCCTCTTGCTTGCTATGCCCTCTGATCTCCGATCAGGCCTTGGGATGCTCTAGAGAGGCATCTCCGACGGTTGTCGACGGCGGATTTCCGTCGCCGGCGGCCATCGATCCTTTTCTTTTTAATAAAAATAAAAAAAATAGTTTTCTTTGATTAAATTTCTAGACCTTTTAAGTAGTTACATTTAGGTCCTTTTTTTATTACAAATAGGTCATTTCTCTTTACTTTTAGGTCCCTACACAATTTTCTTAAATCGTTTGGATAAAGTTTTAGCCAAAAATATTGCAATGTACCCCTTGAGTTTTCTAAGTTTAAAAGATTGATAAAAACCCCTAGAGTTTCTTTTCATGCATTTTAATCCAATATTTTTGCATAAAGAACCCTGAACTTTTCTGAATGCATATTTCTCTGGTTAATTTGCATTTTAGCCCCTGATCTTTTCTGAAACTCTTCTGAATGCATATTTCTCTAGTTAAATTGCATTTTAGCCCCTGAACTTTACATATTTCACATTGAATGCATGTTTTCTAGGGTAAAATTACCAAATTGCCCCTGAAACTTTTTGATTTCAACATGGATTCTTTTTTTGCATATTTTACCATGAATTTCCACAGAATTGCATTAAATGCATGCTTTGATGGTAAAATTGCATTTTGACCCCGAAGAACCTTTAATTTGATAAAAAATGAACAATTTTGCACATTTGACCCTAGATTTCTTTAAAACTATATGAAATGTGTTTTTATATGTATTTTTGATGATTTAGCTTCAGAATTTCTGTTTTATTTCAGAATTTGGTTTTTTTGCACAAAGGCCCCTAGGATTTACATTTTTACACTCACACATGCATTTTGCATATTTTGTTGTACTTTTTTATGCAAATTTTCTTCCTTACATTGTGCACACATTTCTAGCTCATTTCAAGCTTGGTTTTCTCATCGTTTCCCGGATTTCTCCCGATTTTCGTGTTTTTTGACTTGATTTGGCTTTCCATCGCCGAGGGCGTACATTAAAAGGCTTTCCATCGCCGAGGGTGTGGAGGTATGATTATTTTCCGTAATTTGATTTTCTCGGATTTATCCAAATTTTTGCTGATTTGCGAGATGCTTTCCGAGAATTTCTCAATTTTCACGATTTTCCTCATCGCCCACGGGCGTACAGTAAAGCGACATTCTCAATGCCTACATTTGTCCCTTGGATTAACTTTTTCCATTTATTTCATTTCTTCTCTTTGATTTGGCATGTTTTCTAGTCATCTTTAGCATGAGCATTCAAGAATAGGCAAGCACACATCCAATAGGCCATTTAGCAAGTAGGAAACCTAGAAAGACCGAGTTCCTCAGGCGCATGGGGGTGCCTAACCCCTTCCCCATGCGTAACAAGAATCCTTACCCTTTCTCTGGCCCACATTGATTTGTGCATTACATCCATTAGGCACAGAGCATACATGTTTTTTTCATCTTGTTTCCTTCTTGGTTTTCTTTTGTGTTTGGTTTTCCTCGTCTTTCCATTAAAAGATTAGGTGGTGACTCCTTTCCTTATCCTTTCTTATCTTTTCTTGGTGTTTTTGAGTCTAGTCTTCTTCTCCGGATTCACCATTTTCGCCGTGACCGTATCGGGACTCCTCATGTGCTTCCACGCACCCAGTAAAGGAGAGTCGTGTAGGGTTCCACTGGCATGATCACACAAACTCTGGCAACAAGCAGCCAATCGAGGAGCTACCACGACGTTTTGCACTGCCACGGTGTGCCACCCTGTGCAGGAGCCAACCACCGTCCCATGATTCTCCCTTTCCGGAGAACCCTCACAAAGCCAACCCTTCCTTGGGAAGGCTATCTTGTCTCTCAGGATGCTACCAGCTATGGGGTACGTGTCCCACCTGCACTAGCCACCACAAGGTCCGCCTCCTCATGGCGTACTCCACAAACAAAGCTCAGGAGGGAGTGTCATACCTCCACACTCGACAACACTCGAGCCTCAGTGCTCCCAACGACAACAAGAGTATCATACCTCCCCGTCATGCCACAAGACACCTCAACCACCGTCCCGTGATTCTCTCTCTCCGGAGAACCCTCATAAAGCCAACCCTTCCTTGGGAAGGCTGTCCTGTCTCTCAAGATGCTACCAGCTATGGGGTACGTGTCCCACCCACACTAGCTACCACAAGGTCCGCCTCCTCATGGCGTACTCCACAAACGATGCTTAGGAGGGAGTGTCATACCTCCACACCCGACGACCGCTGAGCCTCAGTGCTCACAATGACAACAGGAGTATCATACCTCCCCGTCATGCCACAAGACACCTCAACCCGTGGACTTTAACCCTAGCCTTGAGACGACAATCAAGGAGTCTCATACCTCCAGGACCCGATGCCCCTTAGCCTCAAGTATCTAGGACCATGACCTCAACCAGGGAGTCGTGCCCGACCACCCTAGAATGTCGTCACATTCCCTGGTCCCGACGACACGATCCCACACTGTCTCAGCCCATACACAAAAAACTAGGAAAACAATTTCCAAAATCAGGCAACTATTTATTTGAAATCCACTTTCTAAAATCATTTTCATATCTTTGAAAAATCTTCCAAGACCTCAGCAAAACGGCACATCAGGTGTCTCGAGGGACCACCACTGACGGCCTGTAAATTCCATCTTACAGGTACAAAACAAACCAATCCGGAAAACCCTCAGAAATCAGATTTTATAAACATATTGGGCCCTAATTCGGCATGCCGAAAATTAGGTTTAGTATAACGAAATCCACTGAATCGGTCGATTGGAAGGATTCGATAGGCCAAATCGATCAGAGGACCAAAACTGTCAGAAAAACAACATGCCAAACAGTTTCGGTATACATAAATTCACTGATTCGGTATGCCGTTTCCACTTCGATATGTCGAATTCCGCGAATCCTAGAAAACAACCCAAAACCCTACAGTCCAAAATCGACCCAACTGGGACCTTGGATCGGACTTGTTAAACAAACACCAAAAATCATGCATAAAACTCAAGATGTAGACCCTCGAGTTTACTCCAAATCCACATAAACAAAACCAACATCCATTCACCATGCATCAAGATATAAAATCGCAAAGGCAGAAGGGTCTAAAAGACCCAAAACTCAACCATCGACATAAATGCCCATAAATCCACCATAAATTCTCATAAAATCATAATAAATTCTAGGAATGTAAATTTACCTAGATTACATGCATCCCTATCAATTTCTACCATTTCCAAGCTCTCTATTACAAGGATTTGAGATGCGTACCTGAAACTGACTTTGACGAATCCTTTGGCCAACTCCAACCACCACACCGTCTACGAGGCTTTCTCAACCTTGGGGACGCAACTCCGAAGCTTCCCACGCCACCACGAGCAGCTGCATACCGTCGCACGCCTCTGTCGACACACGAGCACACCAAATAGGGGATAGGTAGGGGAGGAGATAGGGAGAGACAAGAGAGAAGGAGTTAGTGGGGCGGGGGGGAGAAGAAGGGTGGAGAGTGGGGATGGGTGAGTCGAGAGTGAGGGAGAAGGAAAATGAGGGGAGGAAAGGAAAGGGAGGCGGTGTGCTGGGGGAGGGAAAAGGCAATGAAGTAGGGGAGGAGAGGAAGGGTGAGCTGGTCGTGCATGGGCTTATAAAGCCATGCAATGTAATAGCTGGACGGGTGCACAACTACATGTCCTGCCTACCTGCATTTTTGCATGAGCATACCAAACTCACACCACTAACTCAATCCCACCAACTAGCCCACAACGTGGGCCCCACACAGACCCCACACCAGGGCCCATAAGCACAATGCCACAATGCACAATGCCAACCACGTATAGGGACACGCAAATAGAAGCCAGCCTACGAGGCCCAAGCCTAAAAGTACAAAACCACACAACTGGCCTCGAAACAGTAACACCCGTCTAGGAATAAAATTCATTAAAATGTAAATAATTACAAAATGAATTTTATGAGTGTTACATCCTAACCACCTTAAAAGAAGATTTCACCCTCGAAATCACTAGGCGTAAAGATACGGGTACTGGGCTAGGTTGGCTTCCTCACATTCCCACGTGGCCTCCTCGGCTCCATGATGTCGCCACCGCACCAAAACTAGCAGAATCACCTTGTTCCGCAACACTTGCTCCTTACGGTCAACAATCTGGACGACATCCTCCACAAAGGATAGATCTTCCTAGAGCCCTTTTGGCTGAACTGGGATCACATGAGAAACGTCAGCCAGGCACTTCCTCAGCATGGAGACATGGAACACGTCGTACACAGACGACATCTCTAGTGGTAGATCCAACTAATAAGCAACCGCACCGATCCTCTGGGTAATTTGGTATAGGCCAATATAGCGAGGACTTAGCTTGCCATGCTTCCCGAACCTCATGACACCCTTGGTCAGCGACACCATCAGGAACACGTAGTCTCACACCATAAATTTGAATGTTCTCTGCCTCCTATCGGCATAGCTCTTCTGCCGACTCTATGCAGCCAATAGCCTACTATGGATCAAATCCATCATGTCCGCATACAGTTGCACAAGCTCAGGACCAATCAACTGACGCTCGCCCACCTCACTCTAGCAAACCGGCGATCTGCATGGCCTACCTACAAAGCTTTGTACGACGCCATCCTGATGCTCAAGTGATTACTATTATTGTAGGCGAACTCAATTAGTGGCAAATGGTCCTCCCAACTCCCTTGAAAGTCTGAGGCACATGCTCTGAGCATATCCTCCAACGTCTGGATAGTCTTCTCTGTCTGACCATCCGACTGAGGATGAAATGTTGTGCTATAGTTGAGCATGGTGCCAAAGGCCTCCTGCAGAGTTCTCCAGAACCATGAGGTGAACCTCGTGTCTCTGTCCGGCACGATGGACATCGGAACACCATGTAGCCTAACCACCTCGGAGACATACAACTCAGCCAGGTGGTGCATCGGAAGCTTCACCCAAATGATCAAGAAGTGAGTAGACTTGGTCAGCCGATCCACGATCACCCACATGGTGTTGTTCATCCTCTGAGTTCGCGGCAAACCAATCACGAAGTCCATCGAGATGTGCTCCCACTTCCACACTGGAATATCCAACAGCTGCAAGGTCCCTCCAGGTCTCTAGTGCTCTGTCCTGAGCAACTGGCAGGTTGTACACCTCGCCACATGGTCAGTAACATTTCTCTTCATGCCAGGCCACCAAAAATTCTGCTTCAAGTCTTGGTACATCTTTGTACTCCTAAGGTGAATGGTGTATCTAGACCGATGCGCTTCATCCAACAACCTCTGCTTGGCCTCCTCATGTTTGGGCACATACAGATGCATATCATACCTGTAACATCTGTGCTTGCATTTTTCCATTTTAATATAAACCATGGATTTCTTGTAATTATTTGTTATGGTTTATTAATGGTAAATCCAATTTGTGTTTGTTGGTTGTGGGTTCCCTCTGTGTTTTGTGCTCTAGTTTCTCCCCTGTGGTGTGTTTTCTGTGACCAGTGGGTCGGTTCTGTCTTGAGAACTGTGCTTGTGGTGGACCCACTTGGGGCTTGGGG
>JAMKQA010037702.1:0-11794 GCA_024699735.1 Posidonia australis | reverse complement strand
ATGTTTTCCATCATATTTTGGGCTATTTTTCACTCTTGTTTTGCATCTAATCACAGAATCTACTTGCAAATCATGTTTTCACTGAGATTTGACCTTTTGCTCCGCATTTGCACTCATGTAAATTTTGCACTTTAGTCCCTGACTTTTCAGGAAATTATCCAAGTGCAATTTTTTCATCCTTGTGCCACATTGACACTGGACCCATCATTTGCATGTTAGAATAAGGATCATGAACCTGTTTTTCATCCAGTTTCTCTCTTGTTTCACGAATTTTGCGTTTTAGTCCCTATGTTTGTCATTTATTGTGTTTACATCCTTTTGATGATTTATCCTCTCCTTGTTTCTTGCAAGCAACATTGTCCAGACATTTAGCATGCATTTTGACATAACTCAGGCCATGCATCATTCCCATGCAAGCACTTGACACATCAAGCCAGGGGAAATGACCAAATTACCCCTATGTCCCCAATTCATGAGCATACACCACGTTCTGTGCATTTAGCCTTGCATTGTCCATGTCTAAGCCATTTTCTAGAGTTTTTGCACATTTAGCCACTTATCCTTGCAGTTTTTTATCTTTTTTCCCTATTTATCCTTATTTAGCAAGCCAACATCCCATGCCTTTCATCCATGGTTTCTTTCTCCACTCTACCTTCAGAATTTCTCATCCATTATCCGATTTGACCAGTTTTTGATCCTACATCTCATGTTTTTGACTTGATTTGGATTTCATCGCCTCAAGGCGTACAGTGACAAGCCCGAGGGCCGACATTTGTCCCTACCACAAATTATTTCCCCCCTTTTTGATTTTCATGACTTTCTCATGATTTCATGTGGATTTCTCCGCAGTTTTCACACATTGTCTTGCACATTCATTTATTCTTTTCACATCCATACACATTAGCATGATTAGAGCATGATCCAGATTTAGCAAACATTCATCAAACCTTTAACAAGCATTTGGACTAGAAAGATCGAGTTTCTCGGGCGTACGAGGGTGCCTAACACCTTCCTCGTGCGTAATAGGAATCCTTACCCATCCTCTGGTTAGCAGATTTCCAACCTTCACATCAACACCTTAGGCATTCATCTTTTTGTGGTTTTCCTCGTCTTTCCCTTAAAAGACTAGGTGGCGACTCCTTCCCTTTTCTTTTCTTTTTCTTTTATCCTATCCTTACGCCTTCGCCATCCTGACATGGCTGTGGTCTCCTCCCCACCCCTCCCTCGGGTCGGGCAAGGTCACAGCGGCATTTTTTGTCTATGTCAGACTTCATAAAATGTGAATGTATGGAACAAAGCCCTTTGTCTCACCAAAAGTAAATATTTTGATGATGTTTCGTAGGAGTTCTTCTTCCCAGTTTGGTGTGGCCCGAGTCAAAAGAAGCCGAAACTTCCCTAGTCGATCATGGGTTTCCCCACGATGGTTGTACTGGCACATTGCTCAGATGTTCTACGGAGGTGGATTAGGAAATTGATAAACAGTGATCGGGACAAGCTGTGAACTTGGCGTATCCCCTCAAAGTTCTTGGATATTGCGAATGTGGAAGTTTTGCAATATCTTTTGTGTGTAGCTACCCGTTTCTGGAAGCCCACTACCCATGTATTTCGCTTCAGAAGAATCGAATTGACTCCCACTTTGGAGGAGGTCCGCCAAATTTGCTGTCTTCATAAGCTTATGGGGCCTATTGTGTTTATGCGGCGAGACGAATACTCTTCAGTATTGAGTGAACTAACTGGCCTGTCAATCGACTATTGTGGTAGTCAACTTATCTGTACTGATGGGCCAACTCCAATGTTACAATTGGCGTACTTTGACAAGGTGGTCGAGATGCGCACCTCCTTAGGCGATGAGTTATGGCTGAAAGGTTTTGTGGTCCGCTTCTTAGGCGAGCTAGTTTTCAGCCATGGTCGGACTATTGTGAACATTGAGGTTGCAGAGATCGCTTTGGTAGTGGTAGCCCATCAGATGGACTTGGCTCCAATTGTCCTAGCAAAAATTTACCAGGCCTTAGACCGGTCAATACGCTATTGTCGACATTTCTATGGTTGCGGAGCTTTTGTACAGGTGTGGTTGGCCGCTCATCTGGGTGGGAGATCTTACACCCTCAACGGTCAGCCTTTGAATCTTATTGCCAAAGCGGTCATGCTTGCACCCTCACATCAATTCACAAGGAGTATGAGTGGCTGGAGAGCTTGACAGAAGACAAGGTGACTTGGCACATCATTCCTTCGGCAACTCATAATTTCGAGGCGTTCTTCAATATTGCCGACATGCAACTTATCATCCTACCGGGGCTGACTGGTGGTGTTGAGTATCATTAAATTCGGGTGATACGGCAATTCGGATACCAACAGGATTCCTTCGTTCAAGGGTTAATGCTAGCTCGATTTTAGGAGTACCCTTTGAACACTTATGCCATGACTAAGGAGCTATCACGCCTGTTAAATGACTCCATCCTATCAGATAGTCTCATAGTCATATAAGGGAAGGGTTGTTCAGTTGATTATGAAGCCGAAATCGAAGAAACTTGGCCGATCTGTGGAGCAACTCCAAGCCTTACACTGTTCACCAAAGCTAGAGGCTCTAAGAGGTCCAGGGATGATGCAGATTCTTGATATTTGTGTTGTGTTATTTGCTGAACAATATAATGATTGCCTTGTATTTGATTACTATAGTAGGTTCATTGAAACACTTGTATCCGTTCGATTGGATGCTTATGGTTGATTTGAAGCTAGAATTGTCATAACTATAACATGTGGTTGGCTGGTTCAAACTTCTTGCCTTCTTCTGCCTATCGACTTGGCACTGGGGTGTGCCCAGCAAATAGTCAAGAATATTATTTCAATTTGGCACTAAAGCTTGGAAAAACAAAGCCGTCAAAGACTTCTATACCAGGTGGGAGGGATCCCAGTATCCATCCCAGGTTCGATCCGGATGGATGAATCTCAGTGTCACCCCTTTGCCTTTGGATCATGACCCTGACAAGCGAATTCAAGGCTACCCTTTTCCATCTTCTTCTAGACTATCGGACGGAGTCTAGATGGTCCCATCCCAGATTCTATCTGAACGGATGAATCTTGGTGCCACCCCCTTGCCTTTGAAGTCTGACCCTAACAGGCGAATTCAAGGTCACTTTTCCATCTTCTTTTAGACTACCAGATGGAGTCTAGATGGTCCCATCCCAGATTCTATTCGGACGAACGAATCTCGATGCCACCGCTTGCCTTTGAATTCCGACCTTGACCGGTGGATTCATGGCACCCCTTTTCCATCTTCTTCTAGACTACCAGACGGAGTCTAGATGGTCCCATCCCAGGTTCGTTCTGGATGGACAAATCTCAGTGCCACCCCTTTGCCTTTGAATTCCGACCCTCACTGGTGGATTCAAGGCAGCACTTTTCCATTTTCTTCTAGACTACCAGACAGAGTCTAGATGGTCCCATCCTAGGTTCGATCCGGATAGACGAATCTCGGTGCCACCCTTTTGCCTTTGAATTCTGACCCTGACTGGTGTATTCAAGGCCCCCATTTTCCATTTTCTTCTAGACTACCGGATGGAATCTAGATGGTCCCATCCCAGATTCTATCCGGATGGACGAATCTCGGTGCCACCTCCTTGTCTTTGAAGTTTGACCCTAATAGGCGGAATCGAGGCTACACTTTTCCATCTTCTTCTAGACTATCGCACGGAGTCTAGATGGTCCCATCCCAGATTCTATCTGAACAGATGAATCTCGGTGCCACCCCCTTGCCTTTGAAGTCTGACCCTGACAGGCAAATTCATGGCCACTTTTCCATCTTCTTCTAGACTACCAGACGGAGTCTAGATGGTCCTATCCCAAATTCTATCCGAACGGATGAATCTTGGTGCCACCGCTTGCCTTTGAAGTTCGAGCCTAACAGGCGGATTTAAGGCCACTTTTCCATCTTCTTCTAGACTACCAGATGGAGTCTAGATGGTCCCATTTTATGTTCAATCCGGACAGACGAATCTCGGTGCCACCCGTTTGCCTTTGGATTCCAACCCTAACAGGCGGATTCAAGGCTACCTTTCTCCATCTTCTTCTAGACTACCGGACGGAGTCGAGATGGTCCCATCCCAGGTTCGATCTGGACAGACGAATCTCGATGCCACCCCTTTGCCTTTGGATTCTGACCCTGACAGGTGGATTCAAGGCTACCCTTTTCCATCTTCTTCTAGAGTACCGAACGGAGTCTAGATGGTCCCATCCTAGATTCTATCCGGACGGACGAATCTCTGTGCCACTCCCTTGCCTTTGAAGTTCGACCCTGATAGGCAGATTCAATGCCACTTTTCCATCTTCTTCTAGACTATAGGATGGAGTCTATATGGTCCCATCCCAGGTTTGATTCAGACGGACGAATCTCGGTGCCACCCCCTTGCCTTTGAAGTCCAACCCTAACAGGCGGAATCGAGGCTACCCTTTTCCATCTTCTTCTAGACTACCAGACGGAGTCTAGATTGTCCCATCCCAGATTCTATCCGGATGGACGAATCTCGGTGCCACCCCTTTTGTTTTTGAGTTCCGCTTTGAATGGACAGAATCAAAGCAAAATATCTTCCTCATTTCCTTGGGCTGATAGCCTGAACTATCCAGTCGGTAGGTCCGTCAACTTATCATACTTCGTCCTTTAATCTGCAAACCTTATAGTCTTACCTAGTGCTCCTTTCATCAGGCTAATATTCCCGAACTATCTGGTTGACGACCGTCATCTTGTCAAGAGCGGGCTGGTACCCCCAAACTATCCGGTTGACATCCGTCATCAGTCTTTCTTCAGTCGGCAAGCCTGATGTCTTGCCGTGCATCATTTCAGGCCAAAAGGTTTGTCATTTGCCAGGTCCCCCTATCATGCGACGAGCCTTGCAGTCTTGGCATCCCATGGTACGAGTCAGGAAATGCCTCACGCTCCACTTCATGAGTTGACAGGCTACCTACTCGTCGCCAACATCATCCTTTGCATCAGCATCACCCTTATGCATCATCCTAACATCAAGGTCAACCCTTTGCATCAGCATCATGCATGGCCCGGATCATGACTTTCGGGGCATTCGCCGAATAAGTGGTTCATGGCCTTACACTAAATATTACTCTCCCACAGACTCAAGCGGGGTGTCTTGTCAACCCAGAGCATCGGTCTCGGCTCCATTCGTCCCTCGACCTCGCTGAAGGAGGGGCATTTGTAGACACCCCGATTTTGCAATCACTTGGCAGCAGGCTCCTCTTGAAGATGCTCTGATTGCAACCACCACCTCTAAACCCTCTCTCCACCAAAACCCTAAATCCTCAAGCCCACTTAAGCCCACACAAGCCCACTCTAACATAATCAAAATAAAAACCAATAATCAAGAATCAAAACCAAATAGAATTCATTTAAAACACTTAAAATCTTAATTAATCAAGTAAAACCCTAATTAAAACCAAAATTAAATAAAATCCACCTAAATCCACTTAAAATCCTAATTAATCAATGTAAAACCCTAATTAAAACCAAAATTAAATAAAATCCACCTAAAACCACTTAAAATCCAAATTAATCAAAGTAAAACCCTAATTAAAACCAAAATTAAACAAAATTCACCTAAATCCACTTAAAACCATAATTAATTAAGTAAAACCCTAGTTAAAACCAAAATTAAGCAAAATCCACTTAAACTAACGTAGAAATATTTAAAATCCTAATTAATCAAGTGAAAAACCTAATTAAAACCAAAATCGAATAAAATCCATTTTAAACCACTTTAATCCATTTAATTTCAAGGAAAACCTAAATTAAACTCAATAAAACCCTAAAAAATCCTAAAGTCACTTATTTAAGTTAAAAAACCCTAATTAAAACCCAAAACTATAACTAAAATCCAAAAAACCCTAATTAAACTAAAAATCATGATTAAAATCCAAAAAACCCTAAATAAACTAAAAAACCATGATTAAAATCTAAAAACCCCAAATTAAACTCAAAATTCCAATTAAAACCCAAAAACCATGGTTAAAACCCAAAAACCCTAATTTAAACTAAAAACATTAATTAAAGTCCAAAAATCCTAAAAACCCCTAAAATAATTAAAATCCTGAAAATCCTAATTTAAAACCAACTAATTAAATCACAAAAACACTAAATTAGTTTAATCACAAAAACCCTAAAATAATTAAAATCCTAAAAACCTTAATTTAAAATCATTTAATTAAACCCAAAAGACCCTAACTTAAAATCACTAAATTAAACTCAAACCCCTAAAAAACCCTAATTTAAAAACAATTAAACTTCAAAACCGTAAAATCAAAACTTAATTAAAATCACCAAAACAAATAATTAAAAAAAACTTAAAACAAAACCAAAATCCTAAAACCTAAAACAACAAAAAAAAAACCCAAAAAAAGAAAGAAGAAAAGCGCCCACTTGTAGGCCCAGCCCAAATCAAGCTTAATTAAAAACTTAGGCACTGAAAAATAAGTGAATAGTGCCTTCTTCTTCCCCAACTGATCCCGCTCCCCAACTCCTTCCTTCCCACGAAAATCCAACTGCAGCCACGTCACCAGGGATCCAACCGCATTCTTCCACCCCTTAAAAATCTTGAGAAACCACCAACGGGGAGGGAACTGAATGGAGGAACAGGGCAACAGAGACAGGAGAAGAGGGGAGAACGGAGAGGTCACTAGAGGTCCAATCCCAGAAAAACCAAGAACCAGAGCACCCACATCCACATTCTTCTCCTCCCACCTAAACTCTCCATCCCCAGCCATGTTCAACCACACCGAGCAACGTCGGAGACAGTCTCACCCAACCGTGGTACAGGTAAACACCATCTGCATTCCATTTTTTTTCTTTTCACTGTTCGATGCATTTATGTGTGTTTGGGTGTCCTCATCTCCGCTTGCGTGCTTGAGATGGCCACGAGAGGGATAGCCACTCCACTTCCCACTTCACTACAACCCATCAACCCACCGAAACCCATCTCCGGCTAGTTAGATGGGGAAGGGGATTCTCCCAGTAGACCTTAGAAATAGGCATGTAGGAACACTTGTAGGCACTCCTCCTTGCTCCTTGTGCCCTCTGTTAGCCTCACGGCAGCCCAGGCAGACGAAGCATCGCTCGTCATCGCCAGAGAACCAAGCAGGAGGGGCGGTCCAGAGGTCCCCAGACCTCCACACGGCCTCCAGGAGGCGTCTCACCTCTGGTCCTCACTCAACCACCGCAACCATCCACTGATCCACCACCGATGATCTTCGATGACGTCGGAGCCTACCACCGCTTTCTCTAGTGAGTCAAACGGGAGGAGGCTTCTAGTAGCCCTCATCGCTCCCTGAAGTCACTAAAGAGGTCGCGATGGTCTCCCAAAACTCCCTCAGCCCTTGGATGCCGCTCTCCGTTGCTGCAACGCTGTCGTCGAGTTTCCGTCATCGTCCAGGCTGCTCGCCAGAGCCTGAGGTGGGGGAGGCCTCCCTAGTTCAGCCCACAACCCTAGAGGTGCTCGCCGTGTGCACTCAAGCTCCTCCGACCACCGCCACCGCCTTCCCACTGTCACAGTGCCATCGGAGGCCCACCGGAGTTCGTGCCGGAGTAGGAGCGTCGATGATCCACCGACGATCTTTGAAACAACTAGATTTAGGAAATTATTTTTTAGTTTTCAATAATTGCACATAGGTCCTGATTATCGTTACATATAGGTCCTTGGAATTTCTTTCAGGTCCTTTTGTCTTGCATCTAGGTCCTTTCTTCTTACATCTAGGTCTTTTCTTGCATCTAGGTTCTTTTTTTATTACTTTTGGGTCATTTTTTATTACATTAGGTCTTGTGTTTTTTGTCTTTAAACCACTGAAGATTTAAATATGTTTCATTCCTTTATTATTTTTGTAAATATTGCATGTTTTGTCCTATTTAAATTTTAATTTCATTTTTAGTCCCATAAGTGTTTGTTTCCTCACAGTTAGACCCCTGTTTTCTTGTTTTCTTTGCAAATGAGTCCTAGAAATTTATTTTGTGACCCTTGAATTTTCCTATTTTAAAATTGCATTGTAAATATTGCATATTTTGCCTATTTAACTTTTAATTCCATCTTCAGTCCTATTCATGCATGTTTTATCACACTTAAGCCCCAGATATCATGTTTTCTTTGCATTTAAGTCCTGACCTTTTGCATTTTGCCCCAAAGTTCTTTGAAAAGAGTTTCCTTTGTATAATTTTCATTTAAGACCTAAAAGTTATCTATAATTACACTGGTCATGTAAAAATCATAAGTTTTATCACAGTTTGATCCTAAAATTTGTAAGTCAACCCCTAAAGTCAATTTACAATGTTATCTGGACAGGAATATTTGTACTCAGGCCCCTGATTTTTTCTTAAATCATTAATGATAGTTTTAATTGCATTTTAAATCACATTTTAATATGTTTCCCATGTATTGATCGCATATGCATGTAAAATCATCACCTGAATAAAGATTTCATCAAAAAATTCTGTTTGTAATATAAATGAATATCTGATTTCACATTTTTGTTAGATTTGCACCCTATGTGGGAATTTTGCACAATAGACCCTAGGTTTTCAAGAAATTACTAAAAGTACAATTTTTACACATGTCACATCACATAGCTACATTTTCTTTAAATTCTACATCCTAGCATTAAGATAAGACTTTTTAAACACATTTTTAACCATGAACTTTCCCTTTCTATGAATTTTGCACATTAGACTCGAAGTTTTCAGGAAATTATTAAAGTACAATTCTCACATCTCAGTGCCACATTTTCCTTTGATCCATCATCTGCACACTAGGTGTAGGCACCCTGATTTTGAGGTGACTCATTGATAAGACTCCAGATGTTGCTTTGGATGGGACTGACCCTTGGACCAATCCTAAACTCATAGCAAGCCTGCAGCCCAGTTAGAAACTAGACCAATAGGGGAGAGCACCTAGCTATCACACCAACCTAGCACACCTAGCTAGCACACCTACCTTGCACACCTAGCTAGAACACCAACCTAGCACACTTACCTAGCACACATAGCTAGCACACCAACCTAGCACACTTCCCTAGCACACATAGGTGGTGCACTTAGCCAACGCACATCCCAGGCGCACAACACTGCGCAGGCTGCGGCTGCTGGCTTTCCGCCTTCCTTGGCTGTTACCTCCAATAGCGAATATGCCATGGAATCTTCCAGGCTCTTCGTCTACGAGGCTCTCCTCATTCCCATGAGTTACCCCTGAGAGTTTCCTATAAAAGGACCCCCATAGGTAGCCATAAGAAGAGATGAAAAATCCTGAGAGTTGAGAATCCTGAGTAGAAACCTTGCAACCAGCCATTTTCTGCTCTAAAGCCCGAACTTTGCACGAGTCTCTCCATCAGTCCAGCAACTTATTTTCATTCCCTGGAACACCCTCTTGCGTCCTAGAGCCTCCTTGGTCCTTCCAAAGCAACAAGGATCTTCTTATTTCTGATACTACAAGAAGGAACACCTCGAGAGGTAGGCTTTCTACCTCCTCTTTATCTTCTAAATATCATTTCAAAAACTTGCTAAACATGCTTAAAACTTTATATGTGATCTGTTTTGTTCCATGTTTATGAAGTTTTCTTGATAACAAGCTCACACTCTATGCAAATAATCTCCATGCCAACCTATGTTTACATTTCTAGCATGAAATCCGCATAAGCTATTGTTTCCTTGCACATAATATTTAGCCATGCACCATGTATGCCTTTGCACGTAGAAGCACACATATGATCATCATTTACACATGTTTTGACTCGCATTATCCAGATCATGCCTGTTCTTAAGTATTTCACACGTTTTCATGCATAAACCAACCAACTTGCTTTGGTTTCAAAAGCTTTGTTACATGATGATTCTTGATCCTATGCACTCACATCATGTTTTCTAGTTTTTATCATAGCATAGGCCATTTAGCACTTGCATGAATCCTCCTTGTATCTCTGCTGGGAGGGTTTTGGATTAGGTTACAGTCTGATCCAGACTCCCTAGGGCGCACATCCTAGTCGCACCCAACCTGCGCACCAGTCTGGCGCACTCAGCAGGCGCACCAGACTGGCCAGAGATCAGAGCATTTGCATTACATCCATACTTGCATGGCTTCATTACAGAGTTTTGAGTTTGTTTTCTTTCTGATTGATTCTCTGGTATGCCAGGATATCACCTGCTTGTTTTCAGCTTTTGATCAGATTGTTTTTCATTTGTTTTCCTCGTTTTATTATTTAGCTCCAGGCTGATTGCACCTTACTCCCTTGTGAGAACCATGTGCATCGCCCCAGGATCCATTGGCCTGGCTGAATCATGCTTTCTTCATCTAGCTCAAGTAGGTGAGACCTTGTGTGAGGCTTCTAGCCCTTCAGCTCAAGGTCGTTGCATTGCATTTGTATTTCTAAACCTTTCAAGGCATGTTTTCGAAGTTTTTTCCAGAATGATTTCTGTTGCATACTTTTCCAGAGTGCATCCTCTGATGTTTTGCTTTGCGTGGCTTTCTATCTTTGCCTCTGCATACTTTACTGGCCCACCTAGACGCACATAGGTGGCGCTCCAGACTGTCGCACCAGTCTGGCGCACCAAACAGGCGCAGTGGCCTGTTTTCAGTAGCACACAATATGTTTTTCATATGTTTTGCTTGCTTTCTCGACCCGATTTGCTTCTGGGTTTTCATCTGATTTTCTTCCTTGATGCATTAGGAAGGCATACACTTGTTTTCAGCAGTTTTCTTGCATTTTAGCTTGCATTTAGGCATGTAGAAAGCAAGGATGATAAATCACTCAAGATATTAGATCTTTGATCTTATTATGCAATATTCTTGCATCAATTCTTGGCCCAGCACACGAGCGATGTTTCTGAGCATTAGGACACACCCCTACACATCATGCACCTATACTCTAGACACACCACAAGCATTTGCATGGCATGGCATATCGCCCTCGGGCGTACACTAAAAGGATGAAAAGCCGATATTTCATAAGTAAAAGAGAAATCATTAAAAGACCGACTTATCGGGCGTGCGAGGGTGCCTAACACCTTCCTCGTACGTAATAGGGATCCTTACCCGCATTTGTGGTTTGCGTAGCCCCTTTTTATTTGTTTTGCATGATTTTTCATGTGTTTTATGGTTTTCCTCGTCTTCCATTTTAATAGAATAGGTGGCGACTCCTGCATTTTTGCATTTTTTCTCCCTTTTCTTTTTGCCGTGGCTTTGCCGACTTTTGGCACACATATTACCTATTTGTGGCCACCCTTGATGGCATTGTTACAATAGGATAGAGGTTTCTGAATATATTTTGATCTAGGTTTTCATCCTTTTTTGTGAATTTTGTATTTTGGTCCTTATACTTGTCCTTTATTGTTTTTCCATCGTTTTATTATTGTTACAATAGGAATCTAGTTGTTGGACCCTCTGGCTAGGCGGTCAAGGACCTTTTCCTTTGCATGATTTCATTTCCATGACATTTTGCATACATTTTGGCTTATCTTGGACCATGCATTATCCCCATATATGCATTTATCACATTTGACCACTGAAATGACCAAATTACCCCTATGTCATCAATTCACGCACATGCAAATTAGTTATTGCTCCAAGTCATGCGTAATCTCTGTCCAAATCAGTTTTTAGCATCCTTTACCCATTTAGGTATATTTTCATGCATTCTACATTGTTTTCGCAGTATTTGCACATCAGTCCATCCTTTTTGCAATAAGTCTGCATCTCATGTGTTTTTCTGTGGAATTTTCTCCTACCTATCTTCAGATTCCTTTGTTGATATTCGATTT
>JAMKQA010037700.1:0-11715 GCA_024699735.1 Posidonia australis | reverse complement strand
AAATTTAAACTTGCGGGACCACAAGCTTCAACAGCTCCAGGCTTCTTCAGGTGAACAAGCTTTGAACACCTGGTTGGGTATTCAACATTACTGTTAAGAAAAGGACTTACTTTAACCATGTGTTTCTCCTCAAGAATCTCCTTTATTACGAAGCCATGGTATTGTAGCAAGCCTTCTACGTCTTCTCCCTAAAGAAAACAATAATAAAAGTCCAGTCTTTTAGAAATATAAGACAGCAAGTAACTAAAAGAAAACTAACTTTTACCTCCATTGCAAACCATTTAACAATATCAGCAATTAAGATTCCTTGGTTATTCTTAAGCCCACTATGTAGAGAAGAAAGTGCTTGTGTTCTTAGCTGGCAAACAGAAGAGAAGCTAGCTTACCAACTATCATAAAGGTCAGAGACAAGGGCAATACAAATTGCAAAGATAAGCAAAATTGTGACTCAAAGTTTTTTTTTAATGTTTTAAGAATGATATTTATCACAATTTTTTATTAGCTTCAAATGTTTGGGCCATCTTTTCTTCTTTTCAATAGCTTTTTACCTTTTAAGTTTGTACCATTCAAGAAGTCTCCATAAGAAGGTGTTCCCCCTTCGCTTGTTTTAGATGTCACTATTTTACTAATGAAATGGCAAGCATCATGATTTCAATAAAAAAAGAAACTATTATGATATTAAAGATGATCCAAACATATCCAAGTGATCCTTCAATCCAGTCAATGACAGAACTCTGTGTAACGTCATACAGTACAACTACAATAGTGATAAAGATATAAACAGGAACCTTTGCAAAATGAGTGTGCATCAAACAAGCCTGAAGATACGTTGCTTTTTTTGCAAGGAGAAAGAAGGCTGTGTAGTTACCAGATTTGCAAGCTCTGAAAATGACACGGGTTTGGAGTGGTTAGTCAAGTTAAATAGATAGGCACCAAAGCCCCCATAGTTACAAACAAAACTCATGTATGTACACTAGTTAAATGTGGAGAAAGAGATGTAGGGTAGTGCATATTGCCATCAATATACAAATAATAACAGAATAAATACCTAGCAACATCACGAGCAAAATGAATTTCTTGTGATGCTCTTATTTCAGGTATCAGCTTCAAGGGTTTAAGTCGGGGGTCAACAGTTTCCACCTAGCACAAGGGGTTCATTTCCATTACCAGATTAATTTCTTAATAATGTTAACGCAGAATACAAAACACTAATCCCAATTCATATAAATAAGATTAAAATATTAAAAGAAAAAATCTTTGATCAAAATCTTTAAAAAGATATAAATTGATTGTAAATTCAAAGCAAGATTTTATTTAAAAAAAGCAGGAGACTCACTTTGTTAAGCCTGAGAAGTGCATAATAACCACGGAACTCTTTCTCAGTCAAGACATTAATCCCCTTCTTCCTATGGCCATCATACATCTGAAATAACTTCACCAAGGCCTTGTATGTCTTCTGAATATTAAGGTGTGGGTCAAAATCCACCAAGGAGCCTGCTCCTTTCTTGTGCTCACACAACTCATGCATGGCCATGATGCGGAGTCTTATCTGTAATAAAAATTGTCAGGAGAGAAACAAACGTGAAACACTACAGCCATATTCACATCAAAGGAGGGGAAAAGAAGATACCATGCGCTCCAGCATTATCACATTATTCTGGCCATTGATGCCCAAAAACTTTTTGTTGTCATATGATTGACCCAGTAACTTAAGAAGAGAATTCATATCGTCCATGAATGTCATCGGCTGAATCTAGATGATAATTCAATAAAGACATTAGACAACGCAGAAAACTAAGTTATGAAAAATTGATGATAAAAAAACTGTACCGATCATGTAAGTAAAAGAACCCTGTGAAACCATAAACCAAAACTCTTAACAATATCCTAAAAACCCCGAACAAAACCGTAAGAGTAAGACCCTGAAGAACATCCTAAACAAAACGTGAGATCGAAACCACAAAACTAAAACCCTAAATCAAAACCCCGAACATAGACATATCCGAAATCAAAACCCCGTACAAGACCGTAAACTGATGAACAAAATACCAAACAAAACTCGGAACCAAAAACCTGAACAAAATCAAACATAAAACCCTACACAAGATCAAAACGCTAAAGAAAAACCCAAGAAGAAAAGAAGAACCATACAAAGGGAGAAGAATTCCGAGAGTCGTCGTCCGAGAACGTCTGGTCTACACGAGCAAAACCTTCTAGAAAAAGCCAAGAAGAAAAGAAGATTGTTGTGTGCCAAGTTGAACGGTGGTCAACCTCGACCTCTGCCACCTCACTTCCGAACTATGATGGCCGGAGATGAACTCGGAGAGGACTGACGGGCTGGTGGAAGAGAGGGAGAAAGGATGAGAAGAACAAGAATGAAGAAGCAGAAGCACACGTAGGGATTATTCGACTGTGTGTGTACACATACATACGTACGTACGTACACATAGACATGAAAAACAGGCCGGTCTGCCTCGCCGCCGGGTAGGCCCACGAGAACCGCCCGGGTCGGCCCGCGCACAGTGGGGGAAATGGCCGTCGGTCCGTGGACCCGGTCCCGGACCATGGGTCGTGCCGGGTCCAAGGTCTGTTACGTCCGATCCGGTTGGATCGGCTGTTTCGCTGACCGTGTCGGCCTAATCCGCCTCGTTTTCCATGTCTACGTACACATATATATATATATATACACACACATACATATATATATATACATATATATATACATATATAGGGAACATATCTGATATATTTGGTACATCTTCCCTCATAATATCTACAACAAGACTACATCTAAGTCGTTCGTTTCTTAATGTATCTGTACTAAACCAGAAATTAGTTTAACAAAACCATCGTGTATGACGAATTCAAAATTCAAAAACTAAATCTAATTCAGAAACTAAAATTTCCCACTCCTTTAATGGCGACGTGATTGAAATCTACCCTTGGCATTCATGGAAACCGTACCAATATCTACGGAAGATCGTTTCTCCCCATTTGTTGTGAGACTGCGGAACATTCATGAGTATTCCTCTCCTTTTGCTTTGAGAAACGGGAACGAACAATACGATCGGCGTCACTTGCTTCCGATTGAAACAAAGCTTGATAATCGACGACGACATGGTTTCAACAAAATCTTCATCTACGCCAGCTTAATCTTCACTTCCTAGAAGGTTAGCATCTTGATTTATTTAGCATTCAACATGTTAACTTGGAAAAATATTACGGTTTCAATTTTCAAGATCATTATTTATTCAGTTTTCAAGATCCTTAGTATGAATGAATCCATGGTAAAAAGCTTCGATCCCTTACCGAGGATGAGCTTTTCTCTGCAAAAATGCAAATGGTTTTATACTCGTTTGACATAATCATTTATTTAGTTTTTTCTTTATTCTTGTTTAATGTATTTGGAAATATATAACTATTTGATTGCTATTGTTTAGAAATATATTGTAAATGATTCACTGAAAAACTATTTCTTTTTACCGTATGTTTTGTATCACTAAGATAATTTTTGAGTAAATAACTAACAATATATTCCTAAATGTTACCAAACCAGAATATTTTAGTAATACAAAATAGTGACATATTACAAAACTAAAGTAAATTTTAGTAATACAAAACCTAAGTAAAAAAATAGTAACACTAAAGATTTTTTTTTTTCACCATTTCAACATAATAGTTACCAAGCAATAATATTACGACAAAACAAAATCATTTCATATATTAGTTAACACTTTCAATGTAAATACTAAACTAATTTTATCGTTGAACAGCATATATGAAAAGGATTTGTTCAACTTTGGAGTGACTCAAAAAATACAAAAAGATTCTACAAGTGCAACTCGAAGAAGTCTGCAAAAAACAAGAACCAAAATAGCTACTCATGGAGTAAGGATTGCAGGCAGTAATATGGGAAAAAAAGGTGAAAATTTACATCTTATAAAAAAAGAGTTCTTTTCTTTTTATTGAAGTTATTTACAATTCCTAGTATTTTCATTTAATGATAGATACCTTTCCAGGTAAAAGAAAAGGCGTCTACAAGTAAAGACATTGCTTCAAAGAGTAATACATAATTTTCCTATAATATTTGTGCTTTCAATTCAGTAATACTAAATATTTGAGTAACTATGCATATTGTATACACTAGTTTTACTGTTTTTTTAGTTTCATTATAATAATAGTTTAGATGTTGTTTTTGTAATGTTGATGTTACTAATAGCATGAATTGTTTTATTCTATTCAGTTCAACGTAGGAGTGTGGGACATGCCTATGTTAAATTCATGAAGACACTTAATTTTAGTGAGCAAGTCATTCGAAAGATTAAATCAACATCATTTGAACATCTGTATGATTTGTCGAAATGCATAGTACCTAGTTTTGACTTACATACTCTAGTTATGCAATATGATAGTGAAGGCTGCTTTCTACTTGGTGATAACAAGTATGATTTTATAGTTAATGATATCAAAGCAATACTCAACATTCCTAATGGAGATGTTGAAATCGAAGAAATGAAGATAAACAAACCAACCATTGATTTCGAAAAGTTGTTTCGACATGAAACAAGAATCAAGAGATGGACTATAGAAACGAAATTAAAAGAGATACCTGATGAGAATTTGATAGTGGATGATGCAATGATTGTAAAATTATGGTTCTGTTTATTATTTTCATCATTTATTATGCCAAACTCTAGTTCGGTCATAAATTTTTGTATACTTAAATATATTGATAACCTTGACAATATTGACAATTACCAATGGACAACATATGTCCATTCTATTATAATAAATAGCTTGGAGCATTTGAAGTCTTACTATTTGGGTTGTTCGTGGGCTTTGCTAGTAAGTTCCCCAATTAATTTTCTTTTTTTACTTACTCTACTTTCATTTAATTTAGTGTTTTTAAATGCAACATTTTTATGCAGGTATGGGCTTATGAGAAGAATCAATCCATGACATCGACTTATCAAATGGCCACACCTTTATTCATGAAGTGGTTAAAGATAGTTGGCTCTCCAACTAACATAATTCCAGCAAAAAATGAATAAGGTACCATTTCATACAAAACTAGAAAAAAAATCATTAAAATATAAACTGTTTTAATACGATGGATTCTGTAGGGTATCACATGCCACAATGAAAATGAATGTGTTGTAGAAGAAGACATTCTGCCATCAACTTCAGAGGTTTGTTAATTTGACATGAGAATCATTTCTTTAGAATTGCTAAATAAGTAAATGTTTACTAAATAAGGTTTCATTTTATTGAAATAATGTTATTGGTCATTATTAGTAATAATAATTAATTGATGGTAATACTAAATTATTGCACTACTTAAACTGTATTAGTTGTACTGAATGAATAATATTATTAATAACATAGTAGTAGCTTAACATAAATGTTATTTGTATAACTATATTTGTATTAGATTTGAAATCAGTATTGCCAGTGTCGGTCTTACTAATATTTTCATGTGTTGGTAATATTAAATTTATGGTATTACTAAATTTATATACATCATTATTAGTAATACTAGATGGTAATTCCAGTGTTGGTAAATACTAAATTTTTGAAATACTTAAATTGTATTATTTATACTGGATGACTATTATTATTATTAAGTAATTATTAGTTTAACTTAAATAGTAGTAGTAAAACTTAATTAGTATTAGATATGTAACATCAGTAACAATATTACTAAATCATAACTTAAAATTTCTAAATCGACTATACTCTACTTATTAAATGTTAGTAATACTAAATCAGTGTTCTTATTAGTTGATTGCCTTTTGAACTACAAATACAACATTGCTATTAGTAAAAAACTACTGGAAAAACCTAATACATATTAGCAGCACTATTGCAGTATTATTAGTATAAATGCATGTTTTAATATTACTAAATATGTTACTAACAATACTTTATATAACATTATTATTAATATTTTATTGAAAAATATATACTGATTAATTACATCATTGCAAATTCTTCATTCAGAAAAACAACACAACTGAGGGTGGTATGAAAGCAATGAAGATGGAAATTTAAGATTTGAAAGATGAAGTAATTTTGATGAAATATGAGATTCTATGTTATAAGAAAGGAATGGATGAGTTGACAAACAATATTGATATGGTCGTTAATGAAAACAACCATTTAAAAATTCCATATCTGAATTGATTGAAAAGAATAAAGATCTGTGGAAAGAAATTCAAGAAATGAAACATTCAAAACATGAAAACAATGTTAAAGTGAATGGAAAAGCGGAAACATTTACGGAATATTTTGGTAGACCTACTACTAATGACGATGAATTTGATGATCATATACCAATTGCAAGGAGGCTACAAATCATTATGTCACCACAAGTTGATGTAGGCATGGATCAAAACATGAAAAATGAAACGAGAATTAAGTCTCTAAGTTCTATGGTGAAGAAATTGAAGATGAAGGCAATGAAGTCAACATATAAAGCATTACAAAATCTCCAATCAAAAACTACACTGCATAAAGTATGTTTCCTATAATATTTATAACTCACAATAAACATGAATATATTGTCCTATTATCTTTTACTTATTTCCTTGTTTTATAGAAAATCCAAAGGAAAAGAAAGTTTGATGGGGCTAAACTAATACATCAATAAGAATATTGTGTCATAAATAAGTTCCTTTCCAATTACAAGCTAATGTTAGTGTTCAAGGAAATTTTAGTTTTACTAAAATGATCTAAAAAAAAGTATCATTAGTAACCATTAATTGTTTTGAAGGTCAAAGAAGGGGTACACAATCAATGGACAAATGTGTTCTGGTGAACATATCAGAGGACTTATTTATGACAAGAGCGTCCACGGATCGGTATGTACTAAATTCATTTAAATAATTATATATTGGCATTAACTTCATTTGCATTATATCACAGATTATTGAAGTGTACATCGAATTTGTTAAAAATATTTATAATCTTTCTAAAGATTCTGGTGTATACTTTATGGATGTTGTTGCCTCAGTAAGTGAACTCAAACAGATGTTCATATGACAATAATATAGTGTTTTGTTGTAATAACATATTAATGACTAAATTTTTGTTCAACAATAACACATAATAGGAATGGTTTCATGATTCTAAAACTGAAGGAAACTTGAAGAAATTGGATGGAATGTTGACAGATGTACTAAATAATCTACTATACTGTAGGAAAATTATAATGCCAACTTTCATTGGCATTTGATGGTATTACATTTGGAGGATAGGGAATTTTACGACTACGATTCCCTCTTTATGCGTAACTTTGATTATGAAATTCAAAGATAGGTAAGTCATATCTTCCTAATGATAAATAACTATCACTTTAATTGGCAAAAGAAGGACTATGTTGAAGTAAAAAAAAATGATGAACATTTGTTTCTTTTATTTAGCATTATCGACTCTTTCATTTCAATATATTTATCATACAATATTTATGTGACTCTTTAATTTTGACAGAGTGATTGGCTTGGACTATTTTTTTTGAAGAAACAATTAATTCCATGCAGGCATGAATGGGACCATGTGTTGATTAAAGACTTCTCAATAGACTGTGGTGTGTTTCTTATGAAAGCAATAGAGTACGTTGCATTGGATAACTCTATTAACTTCACCCAAGCAGACATTACATGGTTTAGAGCACAAATTGCTGCCTCCATTTTGGAGAAAGGAAAAGTTGAGGAACATGTTGAGAATACTGATGAAGTTCCTAGGTGTGAAGAAGGAGAAATGATTATAGTTAATTGAAATTGAACAATATGTTTTAAGTTTATGTGTAGTGTAATGAATTTCCATTTGTTGAACATCTTCTATTGAAGTTCTATGCTATACTTGTATATGTATGACTTGGTGTTGATATTGTTTTACAGTTATATATGATACATTCTAAATTATTATCAATTTGTAGTTACTGAATGCAGTTGAATTGTGTTTTTATGTATTGCTTATGTTGATTTTTAGTACATTTTGTTTTGCTTCCCTTTTCACTGATAAACTCTGTTTCCAGATTTAGTGTTACTAATAATGAAATTTTTGCATACCATAGAAATATAGTTTACCAATGATTATCAATTGCATTCATAACACTTAAATAAAATATTGGTATATATGATTCTAGTAATAAAAATCTCTGAAATAAATTCAACATTTCAGAAAGTATTTACCAAACATTTAAATATACAGTTACAAAAACATTACTTAAAAGAAGTTTATACTTGATATAAATTAAGTGTTATTAAATATGGTGTAATATCCGTTTTGATAATGCAATACTTGAATTAGTAATACTAATTAAAAAATGGTTAATCTCACACAATGCATGGCTAAGTTAATGTTATGAAAATACAAAAGAGTTATTGTATTATAAAATGCATTTACTAAAAGTTTCATTATTAATTACGTACATAGATAAATTAGTTTGTTTGTAAATTGTTTAGTGATACTATTATCATGATAATTTTAGTAAAACGAAATATGTTAAACAAACAAATTTAGTTACAAATATTATCTTAAACACATTCAACATAGAACATTGTATACAAACATGAATGTAATGAACACTTTATTGAAACCAATGAAAAATATGGTGTAGATACCCTGGTTTTGCAGTCACTTGGCAGCAGGCTTCTCTAGATGATACTCTGGTTGCGACCACCAAAACCCTAGCCCATTTAAGCCCACACAAGCCCATTTAGGCTCACACTAGTCCGCTCTGACCTAATTAAAATTAAAACCAAACAAAACACATTTAAAACATTTAAAATCCAAAATTGATCAAGTAAAAATCCTAATTCAAGACAAAATTAAATAAAATCCACTTAAAATCCAATTAATCAAACAAAAACCCTAATTCAAGTCAAAATTAAGTAAAATCCACTTAAACTTAAAACCCAAATTAATTAAACTAAAAACCATAATTAAAATCCAAAAAATCCTAATTAAAATTCAAAACCCTAATTAAACTAAAAATCCTAATTAAAATCCAAAAAAAACCTTAATTAAAATTCAAAACCCTAATTAAACCATAAACCCTAATTAAAACACAAAAAACCTAATTAAACTCAAGATCATAATCCAAAACCCTAACTAAAATCCAAAAACCCTAAATAAATCAAAAACCCTAATTAAAACACAAAAACCCTAATTAAACTCAAAATCCTAATTAAAATCCAAAACCCTAAAGTTAAAATAATTAAAACCATAAAAACCCTAAAATAGTTAAAACCTAAATTCAAAACTAAAATCAAAAATCAAATTTAAATCACAAAGCCCAAATTAAAAAACTAAAAGCAAAACCTTAAATTCCATAAAAATCCCAAAACAAAAATAAAACAAAAACCTAAAATAATTAAAACCCTAATTTAAAACCAATTAATTAAACCTTAATCATAAATTTAATCATAAAACACAATTTAGAAACCTAAAAGCAAAACCCTAAAATCCATTTAAAAACCTTAAAAACAAATCCCAAAAAACAAAGAAAAACAAAAACCCCAAAACCCTAAGCCCAATTTCCAGCCCAATAAGTCCAATAGCCCATTTAAACTCTCAATCAAAAACCTTATAAAACATCCAAAAATAATTTTGGCAAGCCCTTAATCTCTGGTGAGATTTCCGACGACCAATCCCGACAATTCCGGTAGTCAATTCCAGAATCTCCAGTGCGCATCCTCCTCCGGCACGATCTCTGGGCTTTCCTCCTCCGTCATGCTCCCAATCCAATGGTAGCCAGGCCTTGCGAGGGAGATCGACAGCGTGGGAGAGCCCCGCCGGAGTTTAAAAACTCCCACCACCGACAGACCAACCATTTGCATCGAGCCTCTCCCCAGCGATCAAAAACCCTCTCCTCCCTACACCTAAAGTACTGGAGCATCCAGCCCTAGTTCCCAGAGCCACCAGCCCCCCTTTTCGCAGCCCGGAGCCTCCAACCGCTGTCGCCGGAGCTACGTCCAGAGGTCGCCGTCGAGCTTCACTGGGAGGACAACCACCTCTCAGTCAGGTAACCCTCTCTTTTAGTTTAAAATTTGCTTTTGTTTTAGGTCTCGTTAGCCCCTTGGATCCCCCTAGATCGTGTCGTGGTGGGGAAATCCCTCTGTCTGCCGTCGTTTCAGTCGTCGATGGTGGGTTCACCACTGTCGACGAAGCCAGTGGCTCCCTGGCTCCGGGAAGAGGTCCCTGAGACCTCTCCCTTCCTCCTCCTTCCTGGATTCCTTCTGCTCCAGAGAAGCCCCCCGGAGACCCCCTGCTGTCGCCGCAGCACCACCGACCACCGTTGAGGAGGCACCGAAGTTCACTAGACACCCCCGCTCCGCACCGTCGCTCCGGGGATCTTCGCCACCTCGCCATGAATGCCTCTGCACCGCCAGGCCACCGCTTGGACCGCCATAGCTCCCCGACGACTCACCACAGCCATCGCCGCTGTAACACCCCAAACCCGTGCACGTTTTCTAAATCATAGCATCATAAGCAAAATTACACTAATTATAGTAAAATTAAATAACTGTAACTAAGGCTCACCTCCAAGAAACAATGTGCGGCTAGAAGCTCCGACTCCAGCATTGGAACTAGACTGCACCAAAACTATACCTGAAAGCAAACAAGCACTGACATCTAAGTTATCCACTATGCGCCCCAAACACACAAAACCACAAAATCTCTTGAAAACTATAAAACTCAACTTTTTTAATTTTCAAAGCTTAGTTTTCTTTCAAAAATCCATTTTTCCTTTTAAAACATCATCCCCTTTTTCGTTTTGTTTGAAAACACTTCGGAATTTGATCCCAAAACCAAATTCTTTTCAAAATCCATCTTTGTTTTCTTTTCAAAACGTTTGGAAATTTATTCCAAATCACATTCTTTTTCAGAAACTCACATTTTTCATTTTCTTTTAAAATATCTGGAAATCATTTTCCAAAACATGCCCTTTTTCAATACTTGGGATTTCTTCCTAAAATCGAAATCACTTTCAAAACTCATATTCCTGACCAAATCCAGCCTAAAACACAATGCCTCGCAAGGTTCAAACCAAAACCTCAAACATTGGCTGGTAACTGGTTAAAACCATAATTCTTATTCCTTTGTAGGATTCTAGGACCATTCATAAGTCCAATCCCAGACAAACCACATTTCTTTTCATTTTACATTTTCACTTTTCTTTACTGATGTTACCTTGATCAGGGGTAACCAGGCACACAAGCAGTAGGCGAGGACATCCTTTCCCCTACCTTCTTGTACTACCACGGTGAAATTCCCCGTGCGGGATGCCACTGCCCCGGCCAACTGGCCTTAGTTTCTTTTCATATATGCACTGGGATACGTCTTTGTCTAACACCCCATCGGTGACCTGAATAACTAGGTACAACGACCCAAGCTCAGCCTACACTGTCGGTGTAACTATGCCGGCGAGGAGATTCCGCAAAAGAATGGGAAATCCGTCGGCAAAATCATGTCGAAAAACAAAACAAATGCAAAATGCAGGAGTTGCCACCTAGTCTATTATGGAAGACAAGAAAAACTGTTGTGTCGAGTGGTGAAGAAGAAAACAGGAATACGAACGATGCTCACATCCCAAGCATCCAAACCCTCCCCCACAGATGAACCTTACATGAAACCCTAGATCTGGAGAGAAGAGGGAGGAGTTCTCTCCATACAATTGGAGACAAAATAGGGCTACATAATGCCAAAAGA
>JAMKQA010037697.1:0-11226 GCA_024699735.1 Posidonia australis | reverse complement strand
CTAATGTGCAGGATTTTAAAAATCATGCCGATTCGTCTGTTTCAAATTGATTCCATTTTTTTAGTCATTTTATTTTTTTAAATATATTTTATTAAATGGTTAAACCACAAACCGAACCGAACCAAACCGATCTACAATGGTTTGGTTTCAATAGATACAATGGTTCGGTTCGGTTTGAAAATTGTTCAAACCGAACTATATGGTTTGGTTTGTGGTTTTGTCTCAAACCGAACCAAACCGAACCATGCCCACCCCTATCAGAGCTAAGGTTACACCTAATTCACCGGCATGGTGATGTCCGGTCTAGTGGCTCCCGAGAACTGCACAATAGAGAGTCATGCACCTGAATTTTTGTTTGTTGTGTTTTTGTTATACTGGTCGGAGGATGTCTCATCGAGGCCGCAACCGTGGCAAGGCCCCAATGCTGACTTCGAAACGGGAGAGGTTAGTGCATGGAGGGGTATAAGACAAAAGTTCGGTGAGATGATGCGGGGTTTTGCTCAGTCCTTCGATAGCAGTAGTAGGGATGAGGTTTAGGAGACCCGTGGATTAAGCAGTTCCACCAACTTGGCGCATCAAATTTTGATGAGCGTGGCACACCAGAGGAGTGTGAGGCTTGGTTCCTGGAGGTAGAGAAGTTCCTAAAGGGGATCGAGTGTCCAATGGAGAAGTGGATCCGGATCGCAGTGTTTCAACTCAAAGGTGTTGTAGATCAGTGGTGGAGGATCGTGCCCCACACCAAGTTTCCGAATACAAACCAGCCGATGATCTCTTGGGAGGTGTTTCGAGAGGCATTTTACGAGAGGTTTTTCCCTAAGCACGAGAAGGATAAGCTGGATAAAGAATTTCGGAACGTAAAGTAGGGGAGTCATACTGTGGCTGAGTATGAGTCGTCCTTCATTCGGCTAGAACAGTTCTCTTAGGCTGTGGTTTCCAAGAAGAACAGTGCCAAGAAATTTGTGGAGAGACTCAATCCTGTGTTGAGATCTAGAGTTATTGGCTTCAAATGCCAAACTTTAGCGGATGTTGATGAGCTTGCAAGCCACTATAAGGATGATCGTTGGATGTTCCAGGAAGAGTATCCTAAGAAGGAAAAGGATAGGAAGTTTGTCTCTTGACCTTTTGTCTCCCGATCCTTCATTTCACGACCGTCAGTGACTAGAGCACCAAGTTCTGGGAGTTCTAGTAGCTTTGCGAAGAAGTGGAAGGAGCGGCCTACATCTGGTAGAGAAGAGAGTGTGGGTTTCAGCCATGCAAAATCCAGCAGTGGCTCGAAGATGGGACCGTGCCACGTCTGTGGCAAGAAAAGGCATGTAAGGGCACAGTGTTGGCACAGGCAGAGGAGCTTAGACAGTATAGTATGCTATAGCTGTGGAAAGTCCGAACACTATCAGAAGGACTGATTTAGTCAGTCGAAGCTAGCGGGAGATGTGCCTCATTAGCCTACCAAGGGGAGAGTGTTTTCCATTATTGCCCCAGATGCTGGTCCACCTGGAGATGTGGTAGAAGGTGAGAATTAGTATAACTGTATGAATTAAATCCTGTCTTGTAATAATGGATCCTATCTGTGATCAACACTATCTTTTATTATGGTTATGGTTATGGTGTGTTAATGATAGGATCTTTTCTTGTGGCTGATCGGATGGCCTGAGTCTTGTTCGACTCTAGGAGTTCATTTTCTTTTGTCTCTGAGTCATTTGCTTCTAAGATTGGGACCAGGCCAGCTAGATTGGCATTCCACCTGGATGTAGTCACTTCATTGGGAGAACACAGTCTAGCATTAAGGTATTTGAGAACAGTTGATATTCAACAGGGAGACAAGAACTTTAAAGCCAGTTTAATTCTGATGGATAGGTAGGATTATGATGTTATCTTGGGAATAGACTGGTTGGCACAGTATTTAGCTGTGATAGATTGTGCCAAGAGAAGAGTTTTGACAGAGTGTCCAAGCCAAGGCTGGTGTGTGGTACAAGGCACCAAACTAGGTGAGCCTAGAAAAGTGATTTCTGCTATCAAGGCCTATCATCATCTAGTAAGAGGCAGTGTGGGCTATTTGGCCTGTGTGACAGTTTCTACTTCGCCAGTGATTGAGATTTAGGATTTAATGGTGGTATGAGAATATCCTGAGTTTTTCCAGAGGAATTGCCTAGAATGCCACCGCACAGGGAAGTAGAATTTGTGATTGATTTGGTGCCGATATCAGGTCCTATTTCCAAAGCTCTGTACAGGATGGCCCTTGCTGAATTGAGAGAGCTCCGAAGTCAGCTACAGGAACTGATGGATAAGGGATTCAGTCGTCCCAGTGTTTCACCTTGGGGGGCATGGGTCTTGTTTGTTAAAAAGAAGGATGGTTCACTTCTACTCTATATAGACTACCAAGGGTTAAACCAGATCATTGTAAAGAACAACTACCCACTGTCCAAAATCAATGATTTGTTCGATCAATTGTAGGGGGCATCGGTGTTTTCTAAGATAGACCTGAGGTTTGGATACCATCAGTTGAGGATCAGTGAGCCAGATGTACAGAAGACAACATTTTGCACCCGTTATGGACATTTTGAGTTTTTGGTTATGCCATTTGGGTTGACGAATGCTCCGGCTGCTTTTATGGACCAGATGAATAGGGTGTTCAGGCCCTATTTGGATCAGTTTGTGATCATCTTCATGAATGACGTTTTGGTGTATTCTCCGGATGTTCAAACCCACCGAAGACATTTGAGGATTGTACTAGGGACGCTATGGCAACATCAGCTTTATGCCAAGTTCTCTAAGTGCAAGTTTTGGCTGGAGGAGGTGTCCTTCCTTGGTCATATCATTTCAGGAGAGGGCATTAAGGTAGATCCAACCAAAGTGGAGGCTATGAGCAGTTGGGCCAGACCGAAGACAATAACTGAGATTAGAAGTTTTCTCAACTTGGCAGGATATTATAAGAGATTTATCCAAGATTTCTCCAAGATTACTGCACCATTGACTAGACTGACCAGAAAGGAAGTGCACTTTGCCTGGGATTAACAGTCGAGGAGGGCTTCAATGAGTTGAAGGCTCATCTAGTATCAGTCTCAATTTTGACTTTGCCCTCTAACAATGGCAGTTTCACAGTCTACAGTGATGCCTATGGTATTGGTTTGGGGTGTGTGCTGATGCAGCATCGTAGGGTGGTGGCGTATGCCTCACACTAGTTGAAAGATCATGAGAAGAATTATCCCACCCATGATTTAGAGATGGCAGCTGTTGTGTTCACCTTGAAGATTTGGAGGCATTATTTGTATGGTGAATAGTTTGAGGTGTACACAGATCATAAGAGTCTAAGGTACATCTTTACTTAGAAGGATTTGAACCTAGGATAGAGGTGCTGGGTGGAGTACATCAAAGATTATGATTTCAGTTTGTCATACCACCTAAGGAAAACAAATGTGGTTGCAAATGCTCTAATCAAACGCACTCATGCCATAGCTAGTTTGATGATCCTTGAATGGAAATTGTTAGTGGGATTAGTGGAGTGCAGGCCTCAGAGATAATCTCAAGGAGCTGCCAAAGTGGTGTTAGCCAATCTATCTGTTCGCCCGAGAATGATCGAGGCGATTGTCACAGCTCAACAATATGATTCTTTTGTGTCAAACATCTAGAGGAAGCTAGAAGCTGGTAATGCCCCTCACTTTTCAGTCGGGGTAGACGATGGGTTGAGCACGATCTGAGATTATATGTACCTCAAATAGAGGAAATCAAGAACAGTCTGCTGGATGAGGCTCGGCGCTCCAGATGTACTATCCATCTTGGAAGCACCAAGATGTATAAAGACCTGAAGAGGAATTTCTGGTGGCCTGGGATGAAGAAGGAGATTGCTGAGTATGTGGCGAAGTGTGCAACCTGCTAGATGGTGAAAATAGAACACCAGAAGCCCAGAGGGACATTGTAGCCTCTGAACGTTCTAATGTGGAAATGGGAAAATGTGTCGATGGATTTTGTGACGGATTTGCCACGAACCCGATGAAAGAATGATACAGTTTGGGTAATAATGGATTGCCTTACAAAATCGACACATTTCTTGCCAATAAGGGTGAATCTTCCTTTGACAAAGTTGACAGTGTTGTATATGGCTGAGATTGTGAGATTGCATGGTGTCCCAGTGTCGATTGTGTTTGACAGAGACACGAGGTTTACAATGAGGTTCTAGGGAGCTCTGTAGGTAGCTTTTGGCACAATGCAGAACTTTAGTACCACCTTCCACCCCTAAACAGATGGTCAGACAGAGAGACCCAACCAGACACTAGAGGACATGTTGAGGGCCTACGCCTTGGACTTTGGTGGTAGCTAAGAGGATCACTTACCTCTGATTGAGTTTGCATATAACAACAGTTGCCACGCCAGTATTGGTATGGCGCCATATAAGGCATTATATGGTAGACCTTGCAAGACACTCACTTGCTGGAGCAAGGTGGGTGAGAGACAGTTAGTTGGGCCCAAGATCATGAAGCAGTACAAGGGCAAAGTTGATCTGATCAAGAAGAGGTTGTTGTCTGCCCAGAGCCGATAGAAGAGCTATGCAAATAGGAGGCGGAGACCTTTGGAATTCGAGGTAGGAGACTTCGTATTCCTAAAGGTGTCACCAACTAAGGGTGTGATGCGATTCAGAAAGAGAGGCAAATTCAACCTAAGATACATCAAACCATACCATATTGCAAAATGCGTTGGTGAGGTGGCATACAGACTAAATCTGCCTCCAAATTTGGCTGGTGTACACAACACCTTTCATGTATCCATGTTGAAGAAGTGTTTGGCCGATGCGTCCCAAGTGATACTAGTGTAGCCAGAGGAGCTACAGGAGGACCTATCTATGGTAGAAAATGCAGTTCAGATACTAGACAGGAAAGAACAAGTCCTCAGGAATAACGTAATTCCATTGGTGTTAGTTCAGTGGCAACACCATGGTACAGAAGAGGCTACCTGGGAGCGCGAGGTGGACATCCAGAGACAATACCACTAGTTGTTTTACTAAAGCTGAATTTCGAAGATGAAATTCTTTTAAAAGGGTAGCATGTGACACCTAGGCCTGATTATCCATTTTAATTGTAAACCATGTAATTAATTGTTATATTGTATAAATGTTTGTTAATGAATAAGCCATTGTTTCTTGTAAGTATGAGGGTTTGGTTTGCTTTCTATGCACCTGTTTGTGATTTGGGACCAATATGGAGTCCTATTTGAGGATGCACAGTGCCACGGTTTGTGTGCCTGTCTTTTCTCTAGAGGCTCCCGCTTTCAACGAACGAATGGTTGTTGGCAGGAGTTGTGTGCAAAACACGGGAGATTCAGCATGCTGAACTAGGTTCGGCATACTCAATCCCTATTAGTTTGCACATAGGCACCTGGTTTCGGTAGACTGAAAACCTTTAGTCGACTGAAGCAGGGAATTTCAGTATACCTAAAGTATTCGGTATACCGAATCAGTGATTTTCGGTATACCGAATTTGAATTCGGTCTGCCATTTTTATTCCCTAGCCCATATGAATAAATGGACATAAATGATGGAAATAAACGGTTTTAAAGGGATAATGGGCATGTGTTCATTGTGTTTTCACCATGTAAATGTCATAGAGGAATATGGAATTCAAATAAGTGTATTTGGAAATGGTTTTGGGCTTGAAGCCTTAAAAATGGATAAGAGTGATTAATGTGTGGTTTTGGGCATGAGACCCAATTTCAATTTTTGGTTTTATAGTTTCATGAATTGAGTTGGGACCTTAGAAGAAGGTCATGTGTTGCATGGAAAAGATTCCTGCAACAAAGGAATGAAATGGGAGTGGTTTTAAAAAGAAAACTTAAGAGTTTTGAAAATAAAACACTAATAAGGTGTTGTGGAATCACGGGGGTTGGTGTTGACAATGTAGTAGGAGAATGACACTCCAAAGAAACCCATTGTCAGATACGACCGTGGTTGCTAATGTGGGGTATGAGTGGATGGTGTCGACAAATTGTAAAACATCAATTGTCAGACATAACTGTGGTCACCAATGTTTGTGACAGTGTAGGTAGAGGTGGAAATCGGGTCAGGTCGGCCCTGGGCCGCCCAAGCTCAAAAACAAATTCCACGGGCTGGGCCCGTCGTGGGCCGTGGGCCGTGTTAGCCCCAAGGTCTAGGCCCGCGAAGGCCCGTTTACTAGGGCCAATTTGCCCTGTGAAATCAGTCTGGGCCGGGCCGGCCTGGGCCTACCCACCTGTAAAAATTTTTTAAAAAAAAAGTGGGGCGCACATACCTGGCGCACCAGGCTGGTGCACCATTCTACAATGGTTATAAAGTCGTTGGCAACGGCCAACGGCTAAATAATGTAGCCGCTTTCAACGGCTATTTAGCTGTTGCATTAATCTTAACAACTATTACTCCTTTTACCCTATAAATATCTTTTGTATTTTTTATATAAAAAAATTGTTGTATTCCAAATATTATTTTATTAATACAAAAAAAATTTAAAATTCATTTTAGGCCCAATGGATCGGCCCGCCCCGCCGACGCGTAGGCCTGGCCCACATACGGGCCATGGGCCGTGCCGGGCCCATGGTCTGCAGGAACAGGCCCGGGCAGGCTGGCCATTTCTTGGGTCGGGCTGGCCCAGCTCGTTTTCCAACTCTAAGTGTAGGCTGAGCCTGGGTTATTGAACCTAGTTGTTCAGGTAACCAATGGGACGTCATATAAAGACGTATCCCCGTGCATACATAAAAAGAAATTGAGGCTAGTTAGCCGGGGCGGTGTCCTCCCTCACAGGAAACTTCACCGCGGCAGTGCAGGAAGGTAGGGGAAATGGTGTCCTCACTTACTGCTTGTGTGCCTGCTTACTCCTGATCAAGGTAACATCAATAAAGAAAAGTGGAAATGAATAAGGAAAGTGTGTGGTTTTGTAAAAAAAATGGAAAGAAATGTGGTCTGACTAAGATTGGACTTATGAATGGTCATAAAATCCTAGAATCAAATAAGAATTGTATTTTAGCCAGTTACCAGCCAATATTTGTGATTTTGAGCCCTGTGAGGCATTGTGTTTTGAGCAGAACCTAGTCATGAAAGTGGTTTTCTCGAGATATGAATTTTGAAAATGGTTTTGGTTTTGGAAGGAAATCTAGAGCATTAGAAGAAAGATGAGTTTTAGGAAAGACTATGGTTTGGAAACAAATTCCAAATGTTTAAAAAAAAAAGAAATAAAAAAGTGAGTTTTGAGAAAAACATAGTCTTGGGAATAGATTTCCATGTGATTTCAAAGGAAAAAGAGAATGATGTTTTAAAGTGAGTTTTCATAAGAAAACCAAGTTTTATAAATTAAAAGCTGTGTTTTTAGTAATTTTGATGGATTTGGTGTTTATATGTTTGGGGCACATACTGGGTGACTTAGATGTCACTTACGCGTGCTTTGGTTGGTTTTCAGGTGCAAGTCAGGTGCTGAGTATGAGCTTCTAGCAGCACATTGTTTCCTAGAGATGAGCCTTAATTATAGTTATATAATTATTGTTTATGATACTGTGATCTTGGTAGCGTGCCTAAGAGTGGAGCGTTACAAGAGAAGTCTGAAGTCCCTCACATTTGCCAAACACCACAACACCACCTTTGCCTCTCTCTCTCACTCTTTGTCTTTGTCTCTCTCTCACTCACGCACAAAGGTGGAAGAAGAAGAATAAGGGGAGAATGGGGGTTGAGGAAGAAAGGAGGGGAAAGAAGGAGAAGGAGGAGGGGAAGTGTGGAGTAGAAGGGTGAGGGCGGTGGGGAGATGTGCATAGGGGAGAAGGAAAAGAGGAGGAGGAGTACTAGGGAAGGAAGGAGAAGATGATATGGAGAGAAGGAGGCTCGGCCCGTCTCACTTAAATATGCGTGGTTGGTGGTAGCTATGTGCATGCACAACGACTCCTCAACGCATGCACCTCTGCACGTCATCCCTGGCACCAACCAGCACACAACACAGGCCCAACAAATGGTCTCCACCCGCACACCCACACGCACACAAGAGCACAAGCACTGTGCCTCCACTAGAGGACACAGTATAAGATAGGCCAAATTGTGGCACCCAAGCACAAAACCACAAAATTACTAAAATGACCTTATACTAGTAACACCTGTTTATTATAAAATTCATTAAAAATTGTATATTTACAATCAAATGAATTTTGAGTGTTACAACGCATTATCATAGATTGGATGGATAGAGCGATAGTAGCTCGAATCCAGCTGAGAACACGCCTGTCATTCTTGAACCACAAAGAATAAGCTGGGTTTGGAAGGTCAATAAGATGGGTGGAGGAAACAAAGGTGGGTGAGCCGATGAGAGGAAGCAGATCATGAACTAGAAGAATGTTGCGGAACTATGTTGACCAGTTGAGGTAGGTGGTGCGTTGCATTGGCTTAGGGAAATGGTGTGAAATGTTAAAGGAAAGCGGGGAGGTCGTCGAAGCAAAGGAAGAGTGGTGGAGATGCAAGGAATATTGGTGGCTGAAAAAGTGGAGGCCATTGACAGAAGGAAGGCAGTAAACATAGGGAAGAGACTACAAAAACCAAAGACTATGCACGAAGAGGTGCAGAATAGAGAGAAAAAGAGAGAGCCCAAGAGCTAGAAGGCGAATGATACCATATTAAGTAGGAATGGAAATCATCAAATCATTGTGTATTTGTACTGAGGAGACGATACTTCTTTATACATGAGTGATATAATGAGCCTGAGGTGAATCACAGGCTAAAGAAGGAATGGAAGAAGAATCTGGAAATAACAGTTACAATATTCATGAGTATGCTTCTGTTAACATGGGTGATCTTCTACATCACAAAGGCATGGTTTGGTAGTATATATATTATTGGAATTTTGGTATATCACTCCCTGCAATTTCATCCTTCTGCCACCACCTTATTATCAATCTTGGTGGAGGAAAGGATTTCCACAATATTAAAAAAAAATACAATGTTATTCATGTGTGGTGGAACTCATATCAAACAAAAGACAACTTAGTTAGTTCTAGTTATCACTTCAAAATACAGGTAAAAAATTGTCACCAATACCACAACCCTTGATTTGTATACTTCCTATATGTTTTAATTTGTCAAAAAAAGTAAATAAAAGAAGAAATGAAGAAGAGAAAACCTTGTGTCAAATGTAATTGTGACCATATTGGTGGAACCTGCATGACTCCTCGTACGTGGAAATATACGAAGAATTCCGATATGGTCACGTCGAAGATGAATCCAAGGGGTGAAACTCGACTCCAAAACATCACAGAAAGATTAAAAAAAAAGGATAAGGAAAAGGAGTTGCCACCTAGTCTTTTAATAGAAAGACGAGGAAAACTAAAATGTAAATGAATGTGAGAAAACAATGCAAACATGTGAATATGTGTGTATGCTCCATACCTAATGGATGCAACACTTAACTACTATAGGCTAGAGAAAGGGTAAGGATCCTATTACACATGGAAAAGGTGTTAGACACCGCCATGTGTCCAAAAATCGGTCTTTTTTAGTTAATCACTTGCTATGTGTCAAAATATGGATGTGTGCTTGTCTAACCTTTAAATGTATGCTCGAAATCATACCAATGCGAATGTGAGAATCAGGCGAGAAAACTCCAAGTGAAATTGCACAAAATAAGAAAAATTATGAGAAAATTAATCTGAGGGTCAATGTTGGCATTTACACGCCGATTAATGTACACCCTAGGGCAATTGAAAGTCAAGTAAAAATCAAGAATACTTGGAGAGGAAAAAATCGATGCAAAACAACGGAAAACTTCAAATGCTCGTGAAATTCAAAAAGGGAAACAATCCTCATTGGATCAATGTAAGCATTTGCATGTCGATTAAATTAGAATAAAACTACAAAGTATATCGCAATAAGAGAATATACATGAAATATATACTTGGTATGCATGAATATGCATGAGAAATATGCATGAAAACAATTATGCATGAGAATATATATGTGGACATGCATGAGATGTATATATGGTATACATGAGTAAGATGCACGAATATACGTAAGAATAATGTGCATGAATAATGTGTATATGCACTGATGATGAAAATAAAATGAGAACAGAGATTAGGTCCCTGTCAGTGCTTATTCTGACACCCAAAGTTGCTACTAAATCTCATTTCCATGTTTCGCCATCCAAGTCCATCGGTTGGATTCGCCTTTCCGATTCACCATCGTGACTCGCTTAATCATCTTGATTCACCCAAACTTCTCTCCTCTCCCCATCCTAATGCAAAACTATCCATGTTGATCCCAAAAGTTCACATGGAGGTTGAGTAAAGGGGCTAGGGTTGAGGTGAAGAGAGAGAGAGAAGGATGGGCTGCTCTCTTCCTTTTCTCTACGTGTTTTCGCCTTTCTCCTTCCCTCCATTGCATGGACTGCACAGGTTCCGGGAAGATGGGGGAGAAAGAGCCGTAGGTGGAGGCCACAATGGTGGTCGAGGAGGTCATGTGAATGAGGAAGGCAAGCTACACCACTCTCCCTCCTGCCTCTCACTCTCTGTTGTAGTGCTCCTCTCTCTCTCTCTCTCTCTCTCTCTCTCTCTCTCTCCTACTCTTTCTCACGTTGCATTGGAGGCGTCTGGCAGGGGGCTACTAGAGGTTGCAGGGAGTGAGGAAGACCAGCGATGGAGGTGCGGAGGGTCAAAGTGGCTGAACTTTACATGCCTCTCACTTCTCTCTCCCACTGCATGGATTCATCGAGACAGCGGACGGCAGCTACTGGTTGCGGCTGAGGGAGCGGGTTCAGTGGCCTTCGTGGAGGAGAACGGCTTCTTGATGGGCTCTTCACGGCCCTAGCTTCCTTCCTTCCACTCCTCCTCTCTTCCAGCCACCAGAGTGAACTGAGCTTTGTAAGCTCAGGTGTACATCGGAGTTGACAACTAGGAGACCCCTGCACCGACTGGAAAACGATTATCCTCCCTTCTCCTGGATGCACGGCTCCCGGATGACAAGGAGGAAAGAGGCAACTAGTGATGGAGCTCGTGGATGCTTGGGGTTGATCTCCACAGGAAGGAAGAGTTGGCTTCATTTTTGTGGAGGAGAAGAAGGCAACGAGGGTAGTGGAAAATGTGAATCGCAAGAGAGAGAGTGAGAAAGTAGTGGTTGTGTTTTCCCGTGGAAAATTGAAGAAGACTCCCTTCTCCGCTCATTGCCAGTTCTTTATACCTGAGGAGGCCTAACACCGTAATTAACAATCTAATAACAAACCTTTTAACAAATCCAACCAC
>JAMKQA010037696.1:0-10804 GCA_024699735.1 Posidonia australis | reverse complement strand
TGCAAATGGGTCTCTATTTATAGGGATCTATGAGAGGGCTAACTCATGGAAGCTGGAGGGCCTCGTAGACGAAGAGGCTCGAATATTCTCGAGCACATTCGTTGGCAAAGGTAACAGCCGGAAGATGGAAGGTCAACAATCGCAATCTGGAAACGGCTGGGTGCCTGCTTGGTGCGCCACCTTGGTGCGCCACCTTGGTGCGCCAACTATGTGCACCACCTTGGTGCGCCAACTTGGTGCGCCCAGCTACCTCACAGATTTCTGGGCTCTAGCTTGCTAATAGGCTTGGGGCTAGGTTTAATGGCTGATCACATCCAAAGCAACATAGGGACTCTCATTCCTGGGTCACCTCAAAATCGGGGTGTCTACACTTAGCATGGCATGGCATATCGTCCTCGGGCGTACAGTAAAGGCTGAAAAGCCAACATTTCATAAGCAAACGAGAAACCTATAGAAAGACCGATTTATCGGGCACACAAGGGTGCCTAATACCTTCCTCGTGCGTAATAGGGATCCTTACCCATTTTCTAGTTTGAGACCTTCTTTTCCATTTGGCTTTTTGTATAATTTGAGTGTTTTATATGGTTTTCCTTGTCTTCCATTTAAATAGACTAGGTGGCGACTCCTGCATTTTTATTTTATTTTTGCCATGACTTTGCCGATCCTCGTGTATTTGGCCTTTGCGCTAAGTTCTCGAGGCTGTCGCTGGCATGGATACAGGAACTGGCGACTCCACTGAGGAGTACCAGATCCCTACTTTTGTTTTGGGTTTCTCGTTTACTTTGGCTTTCCCCCTTTCTTGCCTATTTCTATGCCTTGCTTTGGTTGCCCCTTTTATAAGTGGTGTTTTTCTTGCATACATGTTTTTTGCATATGGGTGTTTTCCTTTTACACATCTACTATGTCACCACTGATGCACATAATCTGCACATGCTTCTGTTTGTTAACTCATGGCTAATTTGCTTGTTTATTTCCATTCTGGTATATGCCATGTTTTTGAGAATTAAGGACATGTCTGCTCTCTCCATTTGGTTAATGAAAATTTAAAAACCAAAATCAATAAATACGGCAAACTAGTGACAAATTGCAAATTGTCCCCTGTGGTTTAATAAACTTACAAGTAAAAGACTTAAAGCATATTTTGCACACATCATATAGGGCATGCATCTTCTCCTCTCCGTAGATCGCCTATACAGTCTGTGAATGACATTTCTCAATGGCTCATCTTATGGCTTTGGCGTGGGATGAAAAATCAGGTTTGTCCCCCCTTGTCCGGGGTCGTGTCGGTGTAGTAGAGGGCACAACCTACTACTTTGGCAATGGATGAGGCCCCGAAAGCACCACCCGTTCACTACCTAAGCTGTGGCCAGGATTTAGAATGGGGACCTTATTTTTTTCTAAACTTGAGTCGGAGTCCCATTCACCCTTGTGTGAACCCGGAGTAGACAGCTTAATAGGACACCCCTAGTTGGTGAGAGAGTGCATACTAGGGGCATTCATTTGCATCTCATACCACCATAAACACTGCATCTATTCTAACTTGTTTGTTTTTGTGCTTAGGATTTCTGGTCTGTGAGTTTCCTTAGCCTGAGCTCTGAACCCTTCCTTTCACTTACTCTATTTGTGACCTTATTCACGACTGCGTCTCCCGAGTTATTTGTCACTACCGACGATAGCTCATCCTAGGATTTATCCTCTTCTTCCCAGCCACAGTCCAATCCTTACTCGCTTGCGATCCACGGCGGCCCAGCATGCCAGCGAGTCCCTTTCCCCTGTTGTCCAGGAGGAGGTCCCCGTCTCGGGATATTCTTCCTTTGTGTCTGTTCTAGTCATCACTACTACCTCCACCTTTGCCTTAGCTTCTAAAGGACCTCCACGACCTCAATTTCGTGTCCAGTGGCAACCCCGCCTTCGGGACCACCTTCCTGGTCTTCTCCTGCTGTTGGGGCCACAGCAGTTGAGTCTGTTTCTCCTCAGGGCTATGTGTTTACTAGCCCTCCTTTGACTACGGCTGTCTCTGTAGTAGCCACCCCTCAATTCGGACAACTAGGATCTCAGCTTCCTGACTCCTCATCCCCTGCTCTGCCTCCATCTTTCGGAGCTACTAGCGACGATCCCGTCACCGCGCAACTACAACAAATGTCGGCCCTCACCCAGCAGTTGCAGGGATTGACACTGGCACTCCAGCCCTTCTCAGCGTTGTCCGTCTCGACTCCCGAGTTGCCTGCACAACCGACCTTAGGATCACAGACTGCACTCCCTCCACAACAACACCATCCCTTGTCTCTTCGGCAATAGGGGTGTCGACATTACCATTTGTTACACCTGCACAACATCCACCATAGCATGCATCCCTCTTATTTGGTGGCCAGCCCCCTAGGTCGGTGGGAACACAGCCATCCATGAGCATTGTACCGGAGACCATCCCGGTCCAACAACTCTTGCTTCCACACTCTGCACCACTTATTGCACCACCTTCTGCATTATCCCCACCCTTGTACCACACACAAGGTTCATCTTTTGTCCCACAACACACTGCACCCATGCACGGGTACATTGGCCATCCTACCGTGGTACCAGACGGTGGATTGGTGGATCCGAAGGAGCCCCTAGGAGCGACCCATACAGTATACGGGGCACCCGCCTCTACTGCACAATCCACAGCTGCAGTAGCTTCAGATGCTCTCCTCGCGAGAGTAAATGATCTGGAGCGCACTCTCCGACAAGTGCAGGGTAGGGACTGCCAGTCCTACCAATTTCGGGACCTCTGTTATTTCCCAAAGGCGACTCTGCCCCCGAATTTCCAAATTCCGGAATTTGAAAAATACAATGGTAGGGGCTACCCAATTGCCCACCTAAAAGCCTATTGCAGAGTCCTCGCCCAACTTCAATCAAACAAGAGGCTGCTCATCCGCCTATTCTAGAAGAGTCTCACGGGGCCCATGTTGAAGTGGTTCACTTCCCTTAACATGGCCACCAACAAGACTTGGGACGACCTTACGTAGGCGTTCTTGGAACAGTATTCCTTCAATCTCGACTTAGTCCCAAAGCAGGAGGACTTAGTTGCAATCAAGCAGAGGCCCCAAGAAACATTTGAGGAGTATGTAGGACGATGGCGCTCCTTGACTTTGCAAGTCAAAGATAGACCCTCTGACAAGGAGTCTATTGATATCGTGATTCGAGGAGCACAACTAGCAGTTAGGGCTCTGCTCAGCATACAACCAGTCACCACATTTTCTGCACTGCTTCAGGCGGGTGCCCGTGTTGAGAGTTCACTACGCGGCAGTAGTTTTCCAACACTCTCTGCATTTGCCATGCAAGCCACTTCCTCACATAGTGGCGCTAGCAGCAGCAGCAACAACAACAACACCAATCCACCCTGGAGGCGGGATCCCTCCAAAGATACAGTTTCTTACATTAGATCCCCTATTGCTCCGACGAATGTCCATCCGCCCCCTCAGCATCAATTAGTTTATGCACCCACGCCTACACCTAGAGCACCTCATGCACCACACATAACTCCCACTGCCACTCCAATTTATCGCTCCCTCAGGTGGTGATGCGCCCGCCATTCGCACAACCGCAGCCAAGACGGCAACGCCGTGACAGGCCCCACTATACCCCTTTAATGGAGCCATTGAGCATGGTGTTCCCTAAAGTCGCATCCCTCTTGAGGCTACTTGAGGTGCGCTCGCCACCAAATCGCTTCCTTCCTAGTACAACACGAATGCATTCTGCAATTTCCATCGGGTCGTAGGTCATTCGACGGATAATTGCCTGACACTAAAGAACGCAATCCAGGACTTGATTGACCAGAATGTCATTGTGATTAGCACACAGGCGGAAGGCCCCGCGCCCACATCAGCAGCTGCACAAGCACCACCGGCACAACCCAGTATAGTTAGCCAGCCATTACCTCAGCATTCAGACCCAGGAGCAGTAGGCCCCTCGGGAGTCAATTCTTTTTTTCTTGTTGATTCTATCTGATCTTTTATTTGTCCTATCAATCTTATTCATTTTCCCCTTTTTCCTTGCCAATTGTATCTATTCTTCCTCAGTGGTTCCGAGGAGTCTTTAGTTTGATTCGTCCTCCCATTGAGGCAATCTCATTGTTCAGCTTCAAACTCCATCCGCTTCAAGCCTAAACCTATAATGTTTTGTACCGTGTCAGTTAGTTTGAGTTGGTCAATTCCATTCCTGCCATTTGGCCATTCATAGAGATCCCCATTTGATGGTCGAAAACTTGTGTCGCAACTGAGGATACGAGAAAGGAACCCCTTAGGTGATACGGCTAAGGAACTGCCGAGCCGATCATGGCGGAAGAACGAAGAGAGCACAAATAATTGGTATACGAGCGTCAGAACCAGCGGAAGAGACCCCCTGCGCTCAGGTAAGTCCCCAAAAACAATTATTTCCCGCGATTTAACTAACTTCACCAATGCAGGCTTATTGAATCCAAACCAGGGTTTGTTCACAGCCTCAATATCATAATCACCAATAGTTTTCAGAAGAATGTTTCCTAAGAACGATCACTCAGAACCGTCAGCAGTGCATCAGGTAGTAGTAGTGCAAGATCTTGCTCAATAGGAAAACACAGGAAGCTTGATAGATGACAGTTGGAGATCTAGACATTTTTACTCCAAGAACAATCGGAGGTGCTCGCAGGAGACTTAGCAGAGCACGACAGCATCAGGGAGGCGAAAGCAGTTACCTCGCCACTACAGCCAGAATCACAAGGACCGAGCTTCAACTATGGTCCCCCAAGAATCGAAGAAAGTCTTCGTTGGACCGATGATCGTCACCCATCAGCGCCTCCTAATTAGTACTACTAGTGATCGTCGGCCACTCCTGAGCCTTGCAAAGCATCCCATTGTGGATCATGCATCTCCATGTTTCATGCTTTAGCATCCCAGTGTTTTAAATTACTACATCCGGACATCAGAAATCGCATCATATGCATTGTACTTTCCTTTTGTCTGCATTGTAATCATAATATGAACATTGGCATAACTATTGCCTGATGAGGAAAATCGGAAGCCTGCCAACTTAGGAAGAGTTTGATCCTCCTCACGTGTTACTACCTGTGTGACCTAGGGAGTGAGGGAGTGACTATCCATGGGAAAATGGGCGAAATGTACAAATTCCTAAGGGACCTATACCTTTAAAGGGAGAAAAAAAATGTTAGGGCATAAGTGAGAGTGTGAGCAAAAATGAAACAACATAGACTTTAGAGCATAAAAGAAATGAGAAGATAGAAGTTGCAGATAGAAGTCGGCTCCAATGAGAGAGGCATGTAGGACGACTCTATCCCTATCACATAACTTGGAGAGGAGTTGAAGCATACACCTACCAAGCCCACATGTTCAAAGGGATTAGCCACCCCTTTTACATCAAACTGAAAGAGCAGCCACCCCTCAGCCTAGGTGTTTATTACCTCTAAGTAGGGATAGGGTAAGTCAGCATGCTTTTGAGGGAGAGAAAGAAAATGAATTATTGAAAAAAGTAGGTATAGGGCCCTAGGAGTTTGGCATGCAGCCCATTTTACCCCAGAAATCCATTGGTTGAGTGAGAACCACCATAAACCCAGGAATCCAGGTAGCACCAAGTGAGTCGAGGACATTCTAGTTCCTTTCAACAAGCAATGAAGGCTTCCTTGACCCTGAGGGCATATCTTCTATACACAATGCATAAATCTTGCTTCCATCTTATAAATCTTGCATAAGTCATTTGGCATTTAGCATTTTCAATTACACCGCTTTTCGCACTTTGCATTTGCTTTGCAAGGCATTTGCCCACATTCCAACTAGGGGCATGCCGGCTGCCTTTTGAGTTGGAATTTTGGCAAAAAGATCTTCAACTAGGGGCATGTTAACTACTCTTTGGTCGAAGTTAGGTCTTTGACTAGGGGCATGCCAGCTGCCATTCTAAGTCAAGAAGATTATAGGGACAGTACTACTATTAGGAGCATGCAGATGAGGCTTCTCACAAAGCACTTCAAGATAAGCCTGTCAGTTGATGCAACACAGGAGCATAGCTGTCACAGCACATGAAACCGACAACTGACATGTATGGCAATAACCCATAGGTCCACCATGCTTCTTCCAGGGTAAGCAAGCTCTGTCTGCCTAAAGAGAAAGGCAAGGAAAGTGAGTTTCTAGAATCCAACCATAGCGCACAACAAATGTCAGTTCACTTCAACCTGGACAATATTCAACAACGAAGAGGACATGCTACAAACCCGTAGTTGTTCACGGTCTTCAGCAATTAGTGCAACAATCAATGTTTGCAAAAATCAGAACAGTGCTTCAGATGCCCAGGAAGATATGATTTGGCAATTATGATAGTTATCCTGTGGGCCCCATCACATACAAGCAGTGCAAGTATCTTAATTTCCAAGGTCTAAAGTGCAGAATGGTTGTAGGAATTGCATTGTTGTCCTTCGCACTCTGCAGTCTTCAAGAATGCCAAGAAAAGCACATGCTCAAGTCTCCAAGAGTTCACCAGACGGGTAACTGGTAAAATCCCCTTTACACTGTGTGTGCAGATAACTTACGAAGGGTGCGACAAGTCACGTTTGAGCAGAAGCTTGCAAGCACTCAGTAGAATATCAAATATCATAGCACAACAGCAATACAACAACCAGATATGCCCAATTTCGAAGAATTGCAGACATGTCCCAGCTTTGACTTCGCAAACTCGCAAACAAAGCTATTTCAGATCGGCACATGCATCTCAGCAAGAACTCTGATTTCCGTACTATAGAGCCAACAGCAAGCGCAATTGCAGTTTTGCCCTGCGCAACTGAGCTAATCCAAACCTTGGATATTGCACATAGCATGAGCACCAGTTTCCATGTCACAATGCCAGCAGCAAGCAGTTCTGCCCTATCCAACGCATGGCAGCCAACTTCCTTCCTAGGGGACAATCCAGGGTTTATCGCTTTTGTTTTACTAGGTTCTCACTCTAGGCGGACGAGATCCATCTATCCCTTATTTCCATGGATTTTTACAGGCGCGAAATCCTTTTGTTTGACCTTCGAATGGGCGGTCAAGGTCCTTTTTCTTTGCTTTTCTTGGATTCTCGCAAGTGCAAGATCCTTTTCTTTGGCTTCTGACCAGGCGGTCAAAGTCGACCTTTGACCGGGCTGTCAAGGTCATTTCCTTGTATTTTTCTTTGGCTTTTGACATGGCGGTCAGAGTCGACCTTCGACCGGGGGGTCGAGGTCATTTCCTTTTCCTTTTATATGACTTATGACCGGGCGATCAGAGTCGACCTTTGACCGGGCGGTCGAGGTCATTTCCTCTCTTGTTTTGGATTCTCACAGGCGCGAGATCCTTTTTCTTTGCTTCTGATCGGGCAGTCAGAGTCGACCTTTGACCAGGCGGTCAAGGTCATATCCTTGTCATGGATTTTCACGGGCGTGAAATCTAGTTTGTTGACTTTGACCAGGAGGTTAACATCATTTGCCCTTTTAGATTTTTGCAGGCGCGAAATCAAGCTTGTTGACTTTCACCAGGGGGTCAATGTCGTTTGCCCTTTTGGATTTTCGCGGGAGCAAAATCCAGCTTGACTTTGACCAAACCGTCAATGTCATTTGCGCTCTTGGATTTTCGCAGACGCGAAATCTAGCTTGTTGACTTTGACCGGGCGGTCAATGTCCTTTGCCCTTCTTGGATTTTTGTGGGCGCAAAGTCCAGTTTGTTGACATTGATTGGGCGGTCAATGTCATTTGCCCTCTTGGATTTTCGTGGGCGTGAAATCCAGTTTGTTGACTTTGACCGGGCAGTCAATGTCGTTTGCCCTCTTGGATTTTCGTAGACGCGAAATCTAGTTTGTTGACTTTGACCAGGCGGTCAATGTCATTTGCCCTTTTGGATTTTTACAGGTGTGAAATCCAACTTGTTGACTTTGACCAGGCGGTCAATGTCGTTTCCCATTTTGGATTTTCACGGGCGCGAAATCCAGCTTGACTTTGACCGGGTGGTCAATGTCGTTTGCCCTCTTGGATTTTCGCGGGAGCGAAATCCAATTTGTTGACTTTGACCGGGTTGTCAATGTCATTGGCTTCTCTCGGATTTCCTAGGCTAGAAATCCGGCGGCTTGACCTTTTTGACCTGATGGTCAGGGTCCTAACCCTTCTCTCTGATTTCCCTGGGCATGAAATTCAGCGGCTTGACCTGTTTGACCGGATGGTTAGGGTCCTAGCCCTTCTCTCGGATTTCCCTGGGCATGAAATCTGACGGCTTGACCTGTTTGACTGGATGGTCAGGGTCCTAGCCCCTCTCTCGGATTTCCCCGGGCAGGAAATCTGGCGGCTTGACCTTTTGACCGGATGGTCAGGGTCCTTGCCCTTCTCTCGGATTTCCCCAGGCAAGAAATTCGGCGGCTTGACCTTTTGACCGAATGGTCAAGGTCCTAGCTCTTCTCTCTGATTTTCCTACACAGGAAATCTAGCTGCTTGACCTTTTGACCGGGCGGTCAAGGTCCTTATCCTTTCCTTCTGGGTTTCAACGGGTGCGGAATCCAGTTGTTTGACCTTCTGACCAGGTGGTCAAGGTCCTTTTTTCCCTTTTCTCTTCTGAGTTTTCGTGGGCACGAAATCTCTTTGTTTGCCCTCAATCCGTGCGGACAAAGCCTTTTGTTTTTCTTGACAAATAATGCGTTTTGTCATACCCCTTTTCTTTGGGCTGGTATCCCCAACTACTCGATTGACAACTGTCATACTGTCTGGCGATCGGGTTGACAAGACTTGTTTGACTTGTCATATCCCGCCTCCTTAGGTTGATAACCTCAATAATTTGGCTGATGAGTCCGACAACTTATCATTTTCCTACTAGTGGTTCCCTTTATGTGCAGGAACGCTTTATCTTTTGCCTTGTTACATTAGCACTAGCATCAGCATCGCATCATCTTGCAAGCAACCATTCTTGTGTTTTTGTTAGCATCACCTTTGCATCGGCTTTCAAGATCGGCTCTTGCATTTGTTTTTCGCATTGGCATAACATCCCCAGCATTTAGATCAACAGTTGCATGCATTTCACATTTGCATTTGCATTTGGCAACAAGTCATGATTTTCGGTGCATCCACCGAATAAGTGACTTACTGCCTACAACGAACACCATCCTTCTGTAACCTCAAAATGGGGTTATCTTGTCAACCCTGAGCATCAGTCTTGGTTCCTTTCATCCCTTGACCTCGCTCAGGGAGGGGCATTTGTAGACACCCTGATTTAGAGGTGGTTCATTGATAAACTTTCCAGATGTTGCTTCGGATGTGGCTAACCCAACCACTTTTTGAATCCCATTAGCTAAACCAATCCCAAACCTATGGCAGGTCCACAACCTAATTAGTAATTCAAACAGATAGGGGAGAGCACCAAGTTAGAGCACCAAGGTAGAGCACCAATATTAAGCTCCTAGCTAGCACACCGAGCCAGAGCACATAAGTGGCGCACTTAGCTGGAGCACCAAGCTAGCGCACCTATCTGACGCACCAAGCTGGCGCACAACCACTTCTCAGGCTGCTAGCTGCTGGCTACTGGCTTTCCACCTCCCAAGTTTGTAACCTTTGCCAATGAATATGCCATGGAATCTTCCCAGGCTCTTCATTTACGAGGCTTCTTGTATTCTCTAGGAGTTACCCATGAGAAATCTCTATATAAGGACACCCATAGGCAACTATTTGGGAGATTTTTTTGGAAGAAGATCTTGAGCAAGCTATCTACTATTTTCTGCAATCCACTCTCTTTTTTCTCAAGCACTCCCTTATATTTTGAAGCATTGCCAGCCCTTCCAAAGCAACAAGGATCCCATTATCTTTGATATCTCAAGAAGGAACACCTTGGGAGTTAGGTCCTCTCTTTCCCTTCTTCTTTAATTTCAGCTCTTGCAACAAGATAAAGCATGCCTTGAACTTAAATATAATCTGATTTTTGCTGTTTATATAAGAGATTTTTATGATAAAATGTTGATTTCATATACAAGATGTCTTGCTTGTAGGATACATATGTTAAAAATCTACATCATGTAATTTCTATGAGTGGTTTTACTATTTTTCTTCTCTATTTCTTTACACTAGGATCCATGATCCACGCACATGTATGCTAAGATATGCAATAGAGATGTTCTTGACGTATTCACCACTTGCATATGTCTTGTCGAGCTTATTTTCTCATGCATGTTCTTTAGAATCTTGTATAAGCATTTTTCTGCCATGAACCCATGAATCAACTTTTTTTTTTGAATCAAATAATAAAAGTTTCTATTCATTTTGCATTTCATCATGTTTTAGTTTCCATCTGCATAATTGGTTTAATCATATAAAAAAAAAGAAAGTTACCACTCTAAATCTGCACCAGAATTCTGATCAAACTGTAGTCTGATCCAGATTTTCTGGGGAGCACCATTCTGGCGCACCTAAATGGCACACCAAAGCAGAGCACCATTCTGGTGCACCAGACTGGTTAGAGAACAGATCACTCTATTTTGCATCCCCATTTACATGTTTTCCCGAATAGTTTTGAGTCTGATTCTTTCAGTGGTGATTCCTTGGTATTTCATGAGATAGCATGCATGATTTCAACCTCAAATGATGTTGTTTTTTCAGTCATTTTCACCTTTGGATATTCAGTCCACGATTTAAAATCTGGTAGGCTGATTGCCATTTACTCCTTTGTGGAGAATCTATGCATCTGCCCATGATCCAATAACATGGCTGAACCTTGTTGTTTTCATTCAGCATGAGTAAGAGGTGGCCTTGTGTGAGGCTATTAGCCCTTGAGCATAAGATCCATAAATCTTCTCA
>JAMKQA010037693.1:0-11853 GCA_024699735.1 Posidonia australis | reverse complement strand
GGATGTGTGCTTGCTTATTCTATATGCTCATGCATGAAGATGACTGAAAACATGCCAAATCAAAGTAAAGAAGTGAAATAAAGGGAAAAAGTTAATCCGAGGGACAAATGTAGGCATTGAGAATGCCGCTTTACTGTACGCCCTTGGGCGATGAGGAAAATCGTGAAAATTGAGAAATTCTCGGAAAGCATCTCGCAAAACAGCGGAAATTAGGATAAATCTGAGAAAATCAAAAAGTGGAAAATAATCCTCATTTCGGGACAATGTCGGCTTTGTGAAGCCTTTTAATGTACGCCCTCGGGCGATGGAAAACCAAAACAAGTCAAAACAACGGAAAACCGGGGATAATCTGGAAAACGGGGAGTAAACCAAGCTGGAATCAAGCTAGGAAAACATACGCAAAGTCGGGAAGAAAAGATGAGAAAATCTGTGCAAAAAGATGTGAAAAGCCATGCAAAATGCAAGTGTGAATGCAAATGTGAAAAGTCTAGGGGGTTTTTTGCAAAAAGCCCAAATTTAGAGGAAAACTGAAGTTCTGAAGCTCAAGTCATCAAAAATACATAGGAAAACACATTCTATGCAAGTATGAAAAATTCTAGGGTCAAATGTGCATCCTTAGTTAAAATGAAGTTCTCTAGGGGTTAGAGATGCAGACTTATTCAAAAAGGATGGACCGATGTGTAAATGCAACGAAAATGTACCTAAATGGGTAAAGGATACTAAGGAATGATTTAGACAAAGATTATGCATGACTCAGTGCAATAACTAACATGCATGTGCATGAATTGATGGTACATGGGTAATTTGGTCATTTCAGTGGTCAGATGTGATAAATACATGCATGGGGATGATGCATGGTCTAAGATATGTCAAAATGTATGTAGAATGTTAGGAAAAAGATGACATGCAAAGGAGAAGGCCTTAAAAAAAACGATGTAAACACAATAAGGGACAAGTATAAGGACCAAAACGCAAAATTCACAAAAAGGATGAAAACCTGGATTAAAATACATTCAGAGATTTCTATCCTAGTGTGCAGATGAAGGACCAAAGGAAAATATGGCACTAAGATGTATGAGAATTGCACCTAGATAATTTCCTGAAAACTCAGGGTCTAATGTTTAAAATTCACAGAAAGGGAAAGATCATGGTTAAAAATGTGCTCAAAAAGTTTTATCTTGATGCTAGGATGTAGAATTTAAAGAAAATGTGGCTCTATGGTGTGACATGTGTGAAAATTATACTTTTGGTAATTTCTTGAAAATTCAAGGTCTATTATGTAAAATTCACACATGAAGTGCAAATCTGACTAAAATGTGAAACTAGAAATTCATTTATATTGCAAACATGGTTTTTTGATGAAAACACTATTTAGGTGGGGATTTACAAGCACATGTGATCAATAAATAGGAAACATATTAAAATGTGATTTAAAATACAATTAAAACCATCATTAATGATTTAAGAAAAAATTCAGGGGCCTAGGTATAAATATTCCTATCCAGAAAACATTATGGATGGAGTTCAGGGGCTAACATGCAAGATTTCAGGACCAAAATGTGATAAAAATTAAATTTTTACATGATCAGTGTAATTATGAATTTTCATAGGGTCAGGATGCAATTTTACCAAGAAAAACTCATTTTTAAAAACTATTGGGTTCAATGCAAAAGCTCAGGACTTAAATGCAAAGAAAACATGATTTCAGGGGCTTAAGTGTGATAAAACATGTATGAGTAGAACTGAAACTGGAATTAAAATTTAAATAGGATAAAATGTACAATATTTACAATGCAATTTTAAAAAAAGAAGGAGAATTCAGGGGTCAAAAAATAAATTCCTAGGACTCAATTGCAAAGAAAACATGAATGTAGGGGTCTAAATGTGAAGAAACAAACATTTATGGGACTAAAAATGAAATTAAAATTTAAACAGGACAAATCATGCAATATTTATAAGAATAATAAAGGAATGAAACTTATTTAAATCTTCAGGGTTTTAAACACAAAAACACAGGACCTAAATGTAATAAAAAAGGACCTAAGAATAATAAAAACGGATTTGGATGCAAGAAAGGATCTAGATGTAAGAAGAAAGGACCTGGATGCAAGATCAAGGGACCTGAAAAGAAATTCCAGGGACCTAAATGTAATTCCATAAAACACATTCTTAAATCCAGTTGTTTCGAAGATCTCTGGCTGATCGCCGACGCTCCCACTCCAACACAAGCTCTAGCGGGCCTTCGATGGTGGCTCAGTGACTGGAGGATTCCAGTGAGGGTCGGGGAAGTTGGAGGGAGGCACTGCGGAGCTCTCCGACGCATCGGGCGAGTCTGGTAGGGCCTGGTGTGCTCTCCCAGTCTCGGGTGCCGTCGAAGGAGTCAGTCGACGTTGAGGACAACGACGGCAAGGTGGCTGGAGGTGGAGCAATAGCTGGGATGACATGGCGAGGACCGGAGGGGCATCGGAGGAGCACGCGGGGACTCCTGGTGGTGATGACGGGATCTGGGGCAGCTTGGGTTGTGCCACCCGTCTGGGTCTCCAGTGACGGTTTCAGGTGATGGCGGAGGTGGCGTTGCAGCAGCAGTGAAGTGAAAGCAACGGTTGGGGAAGCTCTAGGGAGTCAAGGCGATGCTTTCTGGAGGGTCGGATGAGTTTGGAGCTGGCAGGAGTGCTCGGCTCGTCTTGGGCTCTAGTGACGGGTGTAGCAGCGATGGCGACGACTCTCTCAGGCACGGGAGGCCTGAGGATCCCATCCTGAGTGATGGGAACTCAGGGAGGAGGAGAAGGAGGTAGGTGGAGAGGCCTATCGGGCCTCATCCTAAACTCGGAGGCCTTTGGCCTCGCCGATGGTGGTGAACCCACCACCGGAGAAAAGGAAGACAGCGTAGGAAAGGGAAAACACCAATGAAGCTCAATTCAGAAGACCTAAACGCTTGATAAAACTAAAAAAATAAATGAAGGTGTCAAGAGAGGGGAAGATTACCTGAATGAAGGCTGGGTTGTCCTCCTAGCGAGGCTCGATGGCAGCGCTCTGGACCGACGGCTCTGGCTACAGTGGTTCGGGGGATTCTAAGGCTTAAAAAGGGGCTTAAGGAGGTGATCTAGGTGTGGGGGAGATGGCATGGACTCTTGGGGCTTAAATGGGGGTCTCTCAGGCTCCCTCCTTTGGTTTCGCTGGTGCTCTCCCTCCGTTCAGTCTCTGATCTTCTCCCCTAATCCGTTCAATTCCTCCGGGCCTCCCCTTCTAGTCATTTTTTTGGGCTTTAAAAGGAGGAGGCAGATGGGAGGTTGCTAGTGCAATGATCGTGGCTTGCAGTTGGACTTTCGTGGGGAAAAAGAGTGGGTGCGGGATCAGTTGGGATGAGCTCATTGGAGTTATTTTTCTAACGCCTAAGTTGTTGATTGAAAAAATGTAATGGGTGTATTGGGCTGTGAGTGGGCCTAGCTGTTGGGCCTTATTTTAGGGTTTTTTCTGGTTTTTGTTTTGGGATTTTTTTTTAGGGATTTTAGGGTTTTGATTATTTGTTTTGAAGATTTTAGTTTTAGGATTTTATGATTTTAGTTGAGACTTTGATTTTTAATTGTAAGTTTGATTAAGTGATTTTCGGATTTTGTTATTTTAGGGTTTTGTGATTTTAATTAGGGTTTTAAATTAGGGTTTTGACTTCTAGATTTAGGTTTTTATGGTTTATTTTAGTGATTTTAATTTAGATTTTGAGTTTTAGTTTCACGTTTAGTGTGGTGATTTAATTAGGGCTTTTGGATTTTAATTAGGGGTTTAAGTTTGTTTATGTGATTAGAGTTTTAATTATTTTAGGGTTTTAATTGATTTTAAATTAGGGTTTTTAGGGTTCTATTATTTTAGGGTTTTTTTGTGATTTAATTAATTGATTTCAAATTAGGGTTTATAGGGTTTTATTATTTTGGTGTTTTCCTGGATTTAATTGGATTAAAGTTTAGTGTTTGAGTTTTAATTTAGATTTAATTAGTTTTTACTTGACTTAGTTAAGGATTTAGTTTGGTTTAACAAGTTTTTGCTTAGATTAGGGTTTTTATTTAATTAGATTTAATTTTTTTAATGGATTTTATTAAAATTCACTTGTTTAGGGTTTTAATTAGGGTTTTCACTTGATTAATTTGGATTTTAAATGTTTTAAATGAGTTTTATTTAGTTTTGGTTTTAATTAGGGTTTTTAACTTAATTAATGACTTTAAAATTTTTTTAGGGTTTTGAGTTTAATTTAGGTTTTTTCTCGTGAATTTAAATTGATTAAAATGGTTTAAATGGATTTTATTTGATTTTGACTTTAATTAGGGTTTTCACTTGATTAATTTAGATTTTAGGTGGATTTAAGTGGATTTATTCAATTTTGACCTTAATTAGGGTTTTCACGTGATTAATTAGGATTTTAAGTGGATTTAGGTGGATATTATTTGATTTTGACTTTAATTAGGGTTTTCACTTGATTAATTAGGATTTTAAATGTTTTTAGGTGGATTTTGTTTAATTTTGGTTTTAATTATTGTTTTACTTAATTAATTAGGGTTTTAAATGTTTTAAATGTTTTAAATGAATTTTATTTGGTTTTGATTCTTAATTATTGGTTTTTGCTTTGATTAGGTTAGAGTGGGCTTGTGTGGGCTTAAGTGGGCTTGACGGTTTAGGGTTTTGGTGGAGTTAGGGTTTAGGAGTGGTGGTTGCAACTAGAGCATCTTCTAGAGGAGTCGACTATCAAGTGACTGCAAAATCGGGGTGTCTATAATATTCTTCTTGAATATTGTAGCACGTGACTACTCTTGAGTACTCCATGACTATTTATAGTCATTATTGTAGCCTTTGTGCTTGTAACCTTCCATAATTTAATAAAGGTTATGTTTTTTTGCCCCAAAAAAAAAAGTAGTTGCGAACAATTTAGTTTTTTTAGATCATGATTTTTATTATATAAGGTCATATATATAAATTGAGATTTGAAAATTCAATTGATTTATGCATTCTATATTATATAATAGGTTTAAACACAGAAGTCACTTAATTTGGATACTACTTTTGTTTCCAAACAAGTTGTCTTCTGTTTCAAAAGGCAAAAAAAATGTTGATGTTTAGTATTTCAATTTCAATAAGATAATTTTAATTTTTAGTTCACAAATATGTTAGACACCATTGTTGAGAGAAAAGAAATCCATGTTTCAATAGAGGGCTTAAGTTACATATAAATAGGGGATTATGGTATAAGTGGGTTAATGGATATCCATTAACCCACTATCTAGAGAACAACTCTAACACTCCCCCTCAAGCTGGAGCATATGCATCGAGTAAGCCCAGCTTGGTACTTAAGGAGCTAAACACACTACAATTCAAGCCCTTAGTAAAGATATCAGCCAACTGCTCAGATGAACTTGTATGTGGAGTAGAGATAGTTCCTTTTAACACCATATCTCTCACAAAGTGGGAGTCCACCTCAATGTGCTTGGTGCTCTCATGGAAAGTGGGATTGTTGGCAATGAAGATAGCGGCCTGGTTGTCGCAGAACATCAGCATGGGTGTCTTTGGTGCAAATCCCAACTCAAACAGGAAGGACTAGACCTACACCATCTCGCATGCAGTCTGTGCCATCGATCTATATTCTGCCTTTACACTGGAACGAGATACCACATTTTGCTACTTGCTCCTCCATGTAACCAGATTCCCTCCTACATATGTAAAAAACCCGGAAGTAGACTTCCGATCCCCTCTATCTCTTGCATAGCCTGAATCTGAGTATGCCACCACATTGACATGACCATTTTTACCATAGATCAAACCCTTTCTTGGAGAACTTTTTACATAGACAAGAACTCGTAGGGCTCCATTCCAGTGTACTTCCCTTAGCTCATGCATAAACTGGCTAAGAAGACCCACAGCATATGAAACATCTGGCCGAGTCATAGTCAAGTAAATGAGTTTGCCGATCAATCTCCTGTACTGACTTGGATTTTTTAATGGTTCAGAATGGGTATCCCAAAGCAATGGTGACTGATCAATAGGTGTGCTTTGTGGTTTGCATCCCGAGAGACATGTTTCCTGAAGGAGATAAAGAGCATACTTTCTTTGAGATAGCATAGTTCTCCCCTTTGCATAAGCGAACTCGATTCCAAGAAAGTACCTTGGTTTTCCCAAATCCTTGATTGCAAAGTGAGCTGCCAAATGATCTTTTACCTCCGTGATGCTGTCCTGATCACTGCCTATCACTAGAATATCATCTACATAGACCACAAGAATCACACACCACTGCGCAGATTGCTTGTAGAAGACTGACTGATCTACAGCACATTGTCGGAATTCAGCTTGCATCACAACTTTGCTGAATTTTTCAAACCATGCTCTGGGACTCTACTTTAGGCCATAGATCGCCTTCCTGAGTCTACATACCCTATTCTCCCCCTGAGCAACATACCCTGGAGGTTGCTCCATAAGAACTATTTCTGAGAGATCACCATACAAGAAGGAGTTTGTGACATCTAGCTGACAAATATCCCAGGAGTGGTTTATAGCCATAGAGAGAACAATCCTGATAGAATTAAGACGAGCAACTAGGGAGAAGGCCTGATCATAATCAAGCCCATACATCTGTGTGAATACCCGAGCGACTAGTCGGGTTTTGTATCGATCAACGGTGCCATTTGCTTTGTATTTGACTGTGTATACCCAACGACAAGTGACTACGTGGGCTCCTACAGGACGAGCCACCAATTCCCAAGTGCCACAGGCTACCAAGGCAGTCACCACTTCATCCATAGCAGCCTTCCATTGTGGGTGTAAAAGTGCTTCCTGGAGATTCTTGGGAATAGACACAGTGGAAAGAGACGAGGCAAAGGCACAGAATTGTGGATGTAGAGAGTCATAGGTAACAAAGTTGGAAAGAGGGTGAGCAGTAGAAGAGCGAGTGCCTTTCCTTAGAGCAATGGGAAAGTGAAGGTCATTCTTTGGGAGATTTGCATCAGAGGAAGAGCTTGGTTGCACCGGAGGTGGAGGTGGCGGTCGCTGGTGCCGATGATATACCTGCAAAGGAGTGGGATTCAGCGGGACGGAAGGTGGATATGATGTGGTAGGAACAATCACAGGTAGGGGGACAGACTAAACACTGGACTCCCCTCAACACTAGCCTCACCATAGTATAGGGAGGACTCAAAAAAAGTGACATCAGCTGAAACATAATACTTGCTAGTGGGGGGGTGAAAGCACCGGTATCCTCGTTGAGTTCTAGAATACCCCACAAATACACACTTAATGGCCTGAGAAGACAGTTTGTCAAGGCCAGGAGAAAGATCCTGGACAAAAGCTGTACACCCAAAAACACTGGGAGGCAAAGAAAACAGACTAGTATCTTGCTGGAGACGTGTAATAGGAATTGCTCCCCCAAGAGGAGCGGAGGGCATCTTGTTAATGAGATATGCCGCGGTAAGAATCGCATCAGATAGATATTTGGGCACCTTCATGTGGAGCATAATGGTGCGAGCAACATCAAGAAGGTGCCTGTGTTTTCTTTCTGCCACCCCATTTTTCTGAGAGGTGTGAGGACAGGTAGTCTGATGCAGAATACCAATAAAGGTACAAAAAGAGTGAACTCTGTGTTGAACAAATTCCAGAGCATTATCAGTACACAAACATTTGATAGTAACTCCAAACTGATTTTTTATTTCTGAAACAAAGGATTTTAGTACAGTAAATATAGAACCACGATCTTTCAACAGATATACCCACGACACTCTGGAAAAATCATCAATAAACGAAACATAATAACGATGACCTAATACAGACCCAACTCTGGAGGGACCCCAGATATCACAATGCACTAATGCAAACAAGGTGGAACTAGACACTAGACGCAACGACTTGAAGGAAGCACGATGATGCTTTCCCAACTAACACGACTCACAATCAAAAGCTGACATAGTTACCCATGGCAAAGCTTGCTGAAGACGGCGGTGAGAAGGATGGCCCAAATGGTAATGCCACAGAGAAGATGGCTCAGAAGTAGAAGCAACAGACGCTAATCCTTGAGGGATTTCATCACGGACCAGCATGTACACGCCATTGCCATGTTCACGGCCCAAACCAATCCTCCTCCCCGTCTGCAAATCCTGAAAGGTACAATGGAAAGGAAAAAAGGTCACACTACAACAAAGCTGTTTGGTAATAGCACTGATGGACAAAAGATTTACAGGAAAGGTAGGAACATAAAGGACTTTATCAAGATGCAGTTGGGAAGAGGTTTGCATAGCCCCTTCTCCAGATACTAAACACGACCTACCATCAGCAATTGCAACAGATTTAATATCAGATAATTGGGATAGATGGTGAAACAAATGTTTTGTACCTAACATATGGGAAGAAGCCCTAGAATCAATTATCTAGGAGGGTTCCCTGGAGGCCAAGAAAGCACTAGTACCTGCAGAAGCGGAATAGGAGGCAGTGGCTGTGGAATCAGTGGCCTGAAGCTATAGAAACCTGTCATAATCTGCCTATGAGATGGCAACAGTCTGCTCCTCACTGGTGGACTGAGCTTGAGTAGAGGTAGTAGTGACATGTGCAGACGAGGAGGACGGACGGCCATGTAAATCCCAGCATCTTTCAATGCGATGTCCAGACTTGCCACAATGTGTACACTTGTGACGACTACCACCATCAGAGCCACCACGAACACGTCCCCTAGTGGCAGCTAAGGCAGACTGTAGAGGAGGCCATCGTAGAAACTCGGAGGACCTTACCAAAGGTTGTCTGGAGGTCAGGTAGAGTATTAGCAGCTAATACTTAACCACGGACCTGAGAACTAATATCAGGGTTGAGGGTAGTGAGAAACACGGCCACTGCTAGCTCTTCACGGTACCAGCTCTGACGAGTGATGTCAGGTGTCAAGGGCTAATGGACCTCCAATTCTTCCAGAAGAGCCCGCAGAGTAGTAAACAGAACTTGGACTGACTTGTCACCCTGTCTCAAGGTAAATAACTGCTAATATATTTCACAAACCCTGGAGATGTTTCTTTCATGACCATATGTCAACCGAAGGGTATCCCAAATGATCTTGGCTGGTCTAAGAGAAAGGATGCCACGAGCAACTGCAGGCTCCATGCTATTCGCCATCCATGTGATCACAGCAGCATCATCAGCCAACCAATCTTCATACGAATCAGACATGACATTAGGTGGTGGATGAGTAAGATGTTTCAATTTCTTGTGAGCCAACATGAATGTCTCAAAACTCTGGGACCACAGGAGATAATTGGGGCCAGAGAGTTTTTCTGAGGTACCACTGAGTCCTTTCATCAATAGATCACGAGATGCCATATTGACAAAGGGAACAAAACAAATGATGCACAGAAGAATGCTGAAAAGAACTGCTCACCAACGTGGTGCATTTGATGTATTCACCAAAAAAATAGAGTCCGAAGACGTGAAGGAGGCCTAGCACATGGCCAAACACACTCAAATCACTTCACTAAGGGGCTGGACTGCCCATACACAGACGAAGGAATGACATACGGGCATCACCGACCAAATCACATGGGCTGGTGATCCCGTGGGAGGGCTACCGGCGACTCGGGCTGCTGGACAGTGGCTGGCGGCTGCTGTAAGGGGAGGGGGGGTGTGGCAGAACAGTGCCTGCCAGCGGCAGGCTAGGACTGGACCGGAGGAGGAGTCGGCGTGAAAGGGAGATGAAGCCGACTGTGCCACTGAATGGCCAGAAGTTGCCAGCGGTTCGCCGGAAACGGCTCTGCAGTGGCCAGCGGCGGGTAGATCTAGGGTTTTTTTTGTTGTTGTTGTTTTTAAGAGAGGAAAGAGAACCTATGCTCTAGATACCATGTTGAGAGAAAAGAAATCCATGTTTCAATAGAGGGCTTAAGTTACATATAAATAGGGGATTATGGTATAAGTGGGTTAATGGATAATGGATATCCATTAACCCACTATCTAGAGAACAACTGTAACGACCATTAATCATCATTGAATGTCTATAGCTTTTGTTTGAGTCTTGTACAAAACAGGGAAAAATGCTCCAACATATAACACCCAATTTCATTATTGATATTATACTATAATCACACTAGAATCAGTTTTTGGATCCGCCACTTACTAGAAAGCACCAAATTTAATAAAAGGGAACAGAGAAAGGAATCTGTTGAATAAACCAAGCAATAAATTGATAAAAATGTGAGGAAAAAAAATTAATGAAGCTTTTAAGACATTATGATGAAAGTTAGGTTAAGTGTCATATCTCTATTACTGAGGGGTCCACTAGATTAGCTTCTTTACTAATATTTTCTAGGTATTACATCCTTTCACATGCATATCAACTAGTAAAGAGAGCATATAACATTATCAACTTCTAATTAAGAACTTCACTAAAGTAATCCATAATCTTTTATGCATATTGCGACATATACGAATCCATGTTGCTCCAATAGTTGTTAGGTTAGATTATCATTGTACTAGGTAAACTTAGTTTGCATATAACTAAGGGTGCAAACATATCTGATAAAATAAGGATGCTTACCAAATTTGTATTTATTTTTGAATAACAGATACAGATAATGTATAGATGTCATCCAAATATGAAGATAGCACAACCATATCCTTTAGAATTGGATATGAATATTGATATGGTACGGATATGTGACAGGCATATTTGGATTAAAAAATAGATACTGTAAAATATCTAGAATTGTTATTCCTATGGCTTGAATTATATGCAAGTGCATACACTATATATAACCAATCAAACGAAAGTCAACAGATTGTGACTATTATCATTAAAATATATATCTAATTTTTTTTATTCAAAAAAGTTCTATACCCATTGGAATTCAAACCTGCAACCTTCTAACTAGAGTAATAGTCACGTACATGTAGATATCCTATGCTCGCATTTCCCAGAGATCATCTAGGATAGGAACCCTTGAGATGCCCTAGATCACATGGTTATGGATCTATAACATATTTTCTAGATTTTTCCATGATTTATTTAAAAACATTTTTTATTATACTTGATTTAAGGTTGTTAGCTGTGGCAAAACCAGCACGCTTGAACTAGTGGCAGGTTCAAGCCCCTTCAACTTTTTTAGTGTGTAGACACCCCGATTTTGAGGTGACTCATTGATAATTCTCAAGATGTTGCTTTGGATGTGGCTGCCCCTTGAACCAATCCCAAGCCCATAGCAAGCCCGCAGCCCAACTAGAACTCCCGATAGGTAGGAGAGAGCACACTTACCTAGCACACCTAGCTAGCACACCTCCCTAGCACACCTAGCTAGCACACCTACCTGGCATACATAGGTGGCGCACATAGTTGGAGCACCAAGCTGGCACACCAACTTGGGGCACAGCCATTTCGCAGGCTGCAGGCTGTTGGCTTTCCACCTCCCTTGGCTGTTACCTCTAGCAACGAATATGCCATGGAATCTTCCAGGCTTTTCATCTACGAGGCTCCTTACATTCTCCATGAGTTACCCTTGAAAATTTCCTATAAATAGACACCTATAGGTAGCCATTTGAGGAGATTAGAAAGTTGAGGACATAGAATTGCAACCAGAATTATGCAGTTGTCCCTTTAAGTTCATAGCTTTCTTCTTGCATCCAGAGATATCCTCAGCCCTTTCAAAGCATCAAGGAGCTTATTATCTTGAATCTTCTTTGAAGGAACATCCAGGGCAAGGTAGGCCTTCTCACTTTTCTCTTTTATTTCTTGTCCTTTTACATTGAAATAAGGCATGCTAGGAGCTTATATATGTTCTGTTTTTCGTCATATATTCATGGAATTTTAGTAGTGATTTTGCTCGTTCTTTTGTAAAATGTTCTCCATGATTAACCTATGCT
>JAMKQA010037690.1:0-10781 GCA_024699735.1 Posidonia australis | reverse complement strand
CGGAATCCAGCTTGCTTGACTTTGACTGGGCGGTGAAGGTCCTTTGCCCCTTTCGATTTCCGCGGGCGTGGAATCTAGCTTGCCTGACTTTGACCGGGCGGTCAATGTCCTTTGCCCTTTTGGATTTCTGCAGGTGCGGAATCCAGCTTGCTTGACTTTGTCCGGGCGGTCACGGTCCTTTTCCCCTTTGGATTTCCACGGGCGCGGAATCCAGCTTGCTTGACTTTGACTGGGTGGTTAAAGTCCTTGCCTTCTCGGATTTCCTTTGGCAGGAAATCCTGTGGCTCGACCTTTTGACCTGATGGTTAGGGTCCTAGCCCCTTTCTCGGATTTCCTTGGGCAGGAAATCCCGTGGCTTGACCTTTTGACCTGATGGTCAGGGTCCTAGCCCCTTTCTCGGATTTCCTTGGGCAGGAAATCTCGTGGCTCGACCTTTTGACCTGATGGTTAGGGTCCTAGCCCCTTTCTTGGATTTCCTTGGGTAGGAAATCCCGTGGCTCGACCTTTTGACCAGATGGTCAGGGTCCTATCCCCTTTCTCGGATTTTCTTGGGTAGGAAATCCCGTGGCTCGACCTTTTGACCGGATGGTCAAGGTCCTAGCCCTTTCCTCGGATTTCCCCGGGTAGGAAATCCAATTGTTTGACCCTCTGACCGGGCGGTCAAGGTCCTTTTTCTTTTCTCTTCTGGATTTCCATGGGCGCGGAATCTAGTTGTTGGACCCTCTGATCGGGCGGTCAAGGTCCTTTTGTTTTTCCCTTTTGAGTTTTCGTAGGCGCGAAATCTCTTTGTTCGCCTTTGGTCCATGCAGACCGGGCCGTGCTTTGCTTGACAAATAATCTATTTGTCATGCCCCCTTTTTCTTGGGCTGGTATCCCCAACTACTCGATTGACAACCGTCACACTGTCAGGCGTCCAGGTTGGCAAGGCTTGATTAACTTGTCATATCCCGTCTCTGGGTTGATAACCTTATAATCCGGCTGATGAGTCCGACAACTTATCATTTTATTGCCAGTATTTTTTTCTGTTTGTGTTTTCAGCATTAGCAATAGTTTCGCATCGGCTTTCAGCATCGGCTCTTGCATTGGCATCTCGCATTAGCATTACAACCCCAGCATTTAGATCAGTAGGTGCACGCATCTTGCATTTGCATTTGCATTTGTCAACAGGTCATGACTTTCGGTGCATCTGCCGGATAAGTGACTTACTGCCTATAGCAAACGCCATCCTTCTGTAACCTCAAAATGGGGGTATCTTGTCAACCCTGAGCATTGGTCTTGGTTCCCTTCGTCCCTCGACCTCGCTCAGGGAGGGGCATCTGTAGACACCCCGATTTTGAGGTGACTCATTGATAGGATTCCAAGTGTTGCTTTGGATGTGGCTGATCCTTGAACCAACCCTAAACCCATAGCAAGTCCGCAGCCCAATTAAAAAACCAGACTAGTAAGGGAGAGCACTTAGCTAGCACACCTACCTAGCACACTTAGCTAGCACACCTACCTAGCACACCTCCCTAGCACACCTAGCTAGCACACCTGCCTAGCACACATAGGTGGCACACATAGGTGGCGCACATAGCCGGCACACATCCCTGGCGCACACCACTTCGTAGGCTGCGGGCTACTGGCTTTCTACCTCCCATAGCTGTTACCTCTAGCAACGAATATGCCATGGAATCATCTAGGCTTTTTGTCTGCGAGGCTCTCCCCATTCCCATGAGTTACCCATGAGAAAATCCTATATAAGGACACCCATAGGCAACCATTGAGGGAGGTTAGAAATCCTGAATTCAACCATTTTCTGTTCTGAGCCAGCTTCCTGCACGAGTTTCTCCTTCTTTCCAGCAGCTTATTTTCGTTCTCTGGAGCACTCCCTTGCATCCTAAAGCCTCCTTGGTCCTTCCAAAGCAACAAGGATCTCTTTATTTCTGATATTTCAAGAAGGAACATCTTGAGAGGTAGGCTTTCTACCTCCTCTTTATCCTTTGAATCTCATTTCAGAAACATGATAAAGCATGCTTGAAATCATACATATGGACTGATTTATTCCATGTTTTCGTAAATTTTTATGATAAGCATGCTTGCTCTCCATGCAAAATAATCTCTATGCTAATTTATACATTTGTTTCTAGTGTAAAATTTGCATGAGTTATCTTCTTTTATCATTTCCTTGCACATAGCATTTTGCCATGCACCTTATATGTTCTCGCACATAGAAATATGCTTATGATCATCATTTACATATATTCTTATTGGCAATATCCAGATCATGTTTGTTCTTAGGAATTTTGCATGTTTTCATACATGAATCCATCAACTTGTTTTGGTTTCGAATGCATAATTTACATGATGATCCTTGATCCTATGCATCCACATCATATTTTCAGTACTTAATAATGGCATGAACTCATCAGCATTAGCATGAATCAGCCTATATCTCTGCTGGGGTGGATTCTGGATCAGATTGCAGTCTGATCCAGATTCTCTGGGGCGCACTGCTCAGGCGCACCTAACTAGCGCACCATTCTGGCACACCGAGCAGGTGCACCAGACTGGTCAGAGAGCAGAGCACTCGCATTAGCATCTTTGTTTGCATGGCTTTATTGAAGGCTTTGAGCTGGTTTCTTTCACGACTGACTCTCTGATATGTTGAGATTTCACTTGCTTGTTTTCAGCTTTGATTAGATCAGTTTTTAATTGTTTCTCCATCTTGATATTCAGCCCTTGCTAGAACTTGGTAGGCTGGTTGCACCTTACTCCTATGTGGAGAGACTTGTGCATCAGCCCATGATCCAGTGGCCAGACTGAACCCTACTTCTTCATTCTAGCTTAAATAGGTGAGATCCTGTGTGAGGCTACCTGCCCTTGAGCACAAGGTCATTGCATTTGCATTTCTTGCACTTTTAATACATGTTTTTTCCAAGTTTTACAGAATGATTCCATTGCATTTTTTTTCCAGAGTGCATCCTCTGATGTTTTGGTTTAGTATGGCTTTCTGTTTTTCCCTCAGCATGTTTTCCTGGCCCACCTAGATGCACATAGGTGGCACACCAGATTGGAGCAGCAGTCTGGCACACCAAACAGGCGCAGTGGTCTGTTTTCAGTAGCACACAACAGGCTTTCACATGTTTTTTCTTGCTTTCTTGACCCGATTTGCTTTTGGGTTTTCCTTTGGTTGTCTTCCTTGATGCATTAGGAAGGCACACCTTTGTTTTCAACAGTTTTCTTGCATTCTAGATTGCATTGGGTATATAGTAAAGCAAGGATGATAAATCGCTCAAGATATTAGATCTTTGATCTTATTATGCAATATTATTGCATCAACACATGACCCGGCATACGAGCGATATTTTTGAGCATTAGGACACACCCCTACACATCATGCACCTATACTTTAGACACCACACTCAAGCATGGCATGGCATATCGCCCTCGGGCGTACAGTAAAGGCTGCAAAGCCGACATTTCATTAGCAAAAGAGAAACCAATAGAAGACTGATTTATCGGGCGTATGAGGGTGCCTAATACCTTCCTCGTACGTAACAGGGATCCTCACCTGCATTTCTGGTTTGTGCAGACCCTTTTTATTTGTTCAGCATGATTTTTCATGTGTTATATGGTTTTCCTCGTCTTCCATTTTAATAGACTAGGTGGCGACTCCTGCATTTTGCATATTTTATTTTTGTCATGGCTTTGCCGACTTTGACACATATATATTTGTTGCCATCCTCGACGGCATGGTTACAGCTACCATTAACTGTTATTTCCTTGTAGCCCCGGATAAGGCATCTTCTTCAACTCTGAGCGATGGTCCTCGTCCTCCTGATCCCTCCTCCTTGCAAAAGGGGTGGGGTGTCTCTGTCAACCCTGAGCGTCGGTCTTTGTTCAATTCGTTCTCCGACCTCGCTCAGGGAGGGCCATCTGTAGACACCCCAATATGTATAGGCCAAATCCAATAACCAAACCTCACTCCGACAACCACCAACCTAACTACAAAACCTTAACTAACCTAAATACAAAACTAAACCCTAATCCAAACCCTAAATCTAGGTTAAACCTTAATCCAAGTCCTAAACCTGGGTTAAACCCTAATTAAAACCCTAATCCTAGGATAAACCCTAATCCAAACCCTAAACCTAGGATAAACCCTAATCCAAATCCTAAGTCAAATCCCAAACCCTAAAGTCAAACCTCATATAACTAATTCTAACAAACATAACAACTTTTTAACTAATTCTAACAAACATAACCACTTCTTAACTAATCTCCAACAACATAACCACTTCTTAACTAATTCTAACAAACATAACCACTTCTTAACTAATTCTAACAAACATAACCATTTCTTAACTAATCTCCAACAAACTAACCACTTCTTAACTAATCTCCAACAAACTAACAATGTCCTAACTAACCCAACTACCTTCCACTCCAGCCCTAATAACCAACTAGGCCTATAAATACCCCCTTATGTAAGGAGAAGGGGAGGAGGAGACATTTGGAGCTTTTAGTTTTTTTTGCAAAAGTGGAGAGAGGTGAGCTCCCCAAGCCATTCCACTCCCAACCTGAGCTACCAGAGAGTTCCTGGAAGAGAGAGGAAGCTCGTGGAGGTGAGAAACCTGAGTTCTCAGCCATCTCCGGTGAGCTCCGGTGGCCTCCGGTGAGCTCTGACCATCCATTCCACTGCAGACCAGGTACGCCCATCTCTGACCTCAATTCTTGTTAGAAATGCTCTCCTAGGTCACCTCCTATCTTCCTGGATCGTTTCCAATCAAGCTAGAGGTCTCCTCTGGTCGAAATTGCTCCCTGGACCTCGCCGTCGTCGTTTTTTGGCGATATAGGTGGGGGTGCTTGTCCAGGGCTTGTCCCTGCTCCTAGAACCTTAGGTCTTCCTCCCCTAGTCTCCATCAAGCTATTTCGACCCTCTGCGTGTCGTTTCACTACCTCGCGAAGCCTCCAGAAGCTTGTCGCCAGAGTCACGACGTTCGTCGTCGTCAGAGAAGAAGGCTGAACATAGCGACTGATAGTGTGTCCCCAGCTCCGCCGGGTTGCACTGATCGTCTAGAAATACTCCACGGTAAACCTCCAATACACCAGAGCCACCAGGAGTGGGATGCCGCACTGTGGTCTCCAGAGCTTGCTTGTTCCTTGACACCGTCATTGGAGCAACCTCGACGACGAGGGGGACGGGATGAGAGTTCCAGTCGTCGGGGATTAGATCCAGACCTCCAGATCTTTTTCTTCTCCTCCCCTCTTGCTCACTGTGTCCTTTGATCTTAGTCGTCGACAGCGGAGTTCGTCGCCGGCAGCCGTCGATTCCTTTACTTTAAAAAAAAAATTAAAAAACTTTTTTTCCTTTAAATAAATTTCTGTAACTGTTTCACTATTACATTTAGGTCCTTTTTTATTACAAATAGGTCATTTTCTTACACTTAGGTCCTTGCTTATTTTTCTTAATTCGTTTGAATAAAGTTTTAACTGAAAATATTGCATTATGCCCCCTGAGTATTCAAAATAATGTTTTCCAATTTTAAAAGTTTAATAAAAAACCTCAGAATTTCTTTTGATCCATTTTAATCCAATGTTTTTGCATTTAAACCCCTGAACTTCACCAAAATAACACAGAATGCATATTTCTTTGGTTAAATTGCATTTTAACCCTTGAACTTTACTAAAACTCTTCTGAATGCATATTTTTCTATTTAAATTGCATTTTAGCCCCTGTATTCTTATGAAACTCTTCTAAATGCGTATTTCTCTAGGTAAATTGCATTTTAGCCCTACACTTTACAGATTTCACTGAATGCCTGTTTTCTAGGGTAAATTTACTGTGATGCCCCTAAAATTTTCATGGATCCTTTTTCTTGCATTTTTTACCCTGAATTTCCACTAAATTGCTTTAAGTACATGCTTTAGTGGCAGAATTGCATTCTAACCTCTAGAAAACATCAATTTGGCCAGAAATGCACATATTTGCACATTTGACCCAAGATTTCTTTATATTTGCATAGAATGTGTTTTCTTATGTATTTTTTGATGATTTGGGCTTTATAATTTCAATTTTTATTCAGAAGTTGGGTTTTTTGCACAAAGGCCCCTAGAATTCACATTTTTACACTCATGCATGCATTTTGCACTTTTTTATGCAAGTTTTCTTGCCTTTTCTTCCTTTCATTGCACATGTTTTCCTAACTGTTTTCGAGCTTGGTTTTCTCACCATTTCCCGGATTCTTCTTGATTTTCGCATCTTTAGATTTGTTTTGCTTTTCTATCGCCCGAGGGCGTACATTAAAAGGCTTACCAGAGCCGACATTATCTCAAATTAGGATTATTTTCCCATTTTGATTTTCTCGGATTTATCCAAATTTCTGCTGGTTTGCGAGACGCTTTCCGAGAATTTCTCGATTTTCACGATTTTCCTCATCACCGAAGGGCGTACAGTAAAGCAGCATTCTCAATGCCTACATTTGTCCCTCGGATTAACTTTTTCCCTTTATTTCATTTCTTCTCTTTGATTTGGCATGTTTTCAATCATTAGCATGAGCATTCAGAATATGCAAGCACACATTTAATTGACCATTGACAAGTAGGAAACCTAGAAAGACTGAGTTTTCTCGGGCGCATGGGGGTGCCTAACCCCTTCCCCATGTGTAACCAAAATCCTTTTCCTTTCTCTGGCCCGCATTCATTTGTGCATTATATCCATTAGGCACAGAGCACACATGTTTTTTGCATCTTGTTTGCTTCTTGGTTTTCATGTGTGTTTGGTTTTCCTTGTCTTTCCATTAAAAGACGAGGTGGCGACTCCTTTCCTTATTCTTTCTCATCTTTCCTTGGTGTCTCCAAGTCTAGTCTTCTTGTTCGGATTCACCATCTTCATCGTGACCATATTGGGTCTCCTCGAGTGCTTCAATGCATCTGGTAAGGGAGAGTCGTGTAGGGTTCCACCGGCATGGTCACAAGCTAAAAACGTTAAGAAAATCCAAAAAAACTCTAATTAGACTAAAAAACATTAATTAAAACCCAAAAAACTTAATTCAAAATCCTAATTAAAATCTAAGAACCTAAAACCCTAAAACAATAAAAAACCTAAAAACCCCAAAGTAATTAAAACCCTAATTTAAAACCAATTAATTAAACCCTAAGTTACAAAATCAAAAATTTAACTCAAATTACAAAACTCAAATAAAAACCTAAAATCAAAGCCCTAAAATCCCTAAAAAATCCCCAAAAAAGAAAGAAAGAAAAAGAAAACCCTAAAACAAGGCCCAATAACCCATTTAACCACTTAATCACAGACTTAGGTAGGAGAAAAAATAATTCCGGCGAGTGCTTGATTTCTGGTGACCTCCTGCGATCTCCGGCGTTGTCTCCGACGGAGATCCCGAGATATCCGACGCCAACTTCGCCTCCACCGTGATCTCCGGTCGACTCCCCCTTCAGCTCTCGCCGATCCAACTGTGTCCAAGTCCTGGAAGGGAGGATCGACGGTTTTGGAAGAAACCCGCCAGAGTTTAGAAACCATGCCGTCGACAGACGCAACTCTAGGCAAGCCCTCGCTTCTAGACCTCGATTCAGTGTACTTGAGTCCAGAGAAAATCCTCCAGTCAACCTGAGCCATCCCACACCCTCGGAGTCCCTTTATCTATCCCTTCTTCATCATCGAAGCTGCCTGCGACCGCCATAGAAGCTGCATCCAGAGGAGCGCTGTTGATCAGCATCAGGAAAAACACTCCCCTTAGGGAATTTCCTCCCCTCTTCTTCGCTTCAGAGCATGTCTTGAAGGGTCCCCTTTAAGTCCATTAGGTGGCGTTTTGACGGAGATGTGCCCCTTGTACGCCGTCGACCCCCTCCAGCGATGGGTTCTCTGTCGCCAGTGAGCCCTCAGGCCTCTTGATCCTTAGTGAGGCCCTGTGGGCCTCTCCTCCTCTCCCTTCCTCCTCCCCCTAGACTCCTTCTACTCTGGAGGAGCCTCCCAGGCGTCCACGTCACCCGCCGTCATCGCCCGCTACCGTCGATCGTCACCATTGAACCCATTGAGTGGGCAAAGCACAATGACTGCGCCTCAACGGGACCGACGCCTCTGGAAGCCTCCTTGTGGTCCACCGAGCGTTCCTCAATCACCACTTGAACGCTTCCGTCGCTGCAACGCCATCCCCATCGTCACCTACAATCGTCGCCGGAGCCTGAGATGGGTGGCGCACCTCAGGCCACCACAGTCATGCCCGATGCTCCGAAAAGCTCTGCCGTGCCTCCTTCAAGGTAACTGGATCCTCCTTTCGCCGCTTGTAGGACCGCTGCCTGTGAAGCACACCGTCGTTGGAGAAGAATGGTCGGTGGTGACATTGACCTGCCGTTCTAGCCATCGAGGATCTCATCCGAGCCGTTGGATCTCTTCCTCGCCATCTCCTCAACCTCCTCAGCCCCTGAGGTCGCCGATTAGCTGCCAGGAAAGCTCAGATGAGCCTCTCAGGCCGTCGTCGCCAGTGATCTTCAAATTTCCATCGGCTGTTAGATTTTAGGGTGTTATTTAAAAGACCTGTAGTTTTAAGTTTTTTTGCACTTGAGTCCTCCTTTCATTACTTTCGAGTCCTTTTATTTATGTTTAAGTCCCTGTCGTTTTAAATAACCTTTTGTCTCTTTTATTGTTCTTGTAAATATTGCATTTTTTACCCTAATTCATTTTAATTTCATTCTCAGTCCTGTAAATATGTGTTTTCTTACTTTTAAACCCCTGCATTTATGTTTTCTTTGCAATTAAGTCCTAGGAATTTATTCTTTGACCCCTGTATTTTCCTTTTTTAAAATTGCATTTTAAATATTGCACATTTTATCTTATTTAATTTTTAATCCCATTTTCAGTTCTATTCATGCATGTTTTATCACACTTAAGCCTATGAGATCATGTTTTCTTTACATTTAAGTCCTGAGCTTTTGCATTGAGCCCCCAGAGTATTTAAAAATGAGTTTTTCTTTGTAAAATTTGCATCTTGACCCTAAGAAACTTCATAATTGCACTGATCAACATAAAAATACAGTTTTTATCACATTTAAGCCCTGTAATTTTGCATGCAGTCCCTTGGGTTCTTATCAAACAATCCTTGAACATAGAAAATTTACATCTAAACTCTTAAATTAATTTTAAATCCATCATTTAGGGTTTTAATTGTTTCCTCACATATTTTCGATATTTCCCACTTATTGCATTTCATTTTTTGCATTTAATCACAGATTTCATTTAAAAATCATGTCTTCACTGTGAATTGTTCTTTAGTTTCATATTTTAATCACATTTGTACTTATGTGTGAATTTTGCACATTAGATCCTGAGTTTTCACGAAATTACCAAGATGCAATTTTCACACATCTCAGTGCGACATTGTCATTTGATCCATCATCTACATATTAGAATAGAAGTCATTGAATATTCTTTAGTCCTGATTTCCCCCCTTTTTGTGAAATTTACATTTCAATCCTTGTACTTGTCTTTTACTGTGTTTACATCGTTTTAATGTTTTTAAGAGCTTGTCCTTTGCATGTTTTCATGCCGATAATACTTTCTTAACATTTCACATACGTTTTGACATATCTTAGACCATATATCATCCCCATACATGCATTTGTTACATCTAGCCTTTGAAATGACCAAATTGCCCCTGTGCCACCTATTCATGCACATGTATGTTAGTTTTTGCACTCAGTCCTGCATAATCTTTGTCCAAGTCATTACTTGGAACTTTTTACACACTTAGGTACACATTCAAGCATTTTACATAGTTTTTATCACATTTGCGTATCAGCCCATCCTTTTTTAGTAAGCCTGCATCTCATGTGCTTCTTTCGTGGATTTTTATTTACTTTTTTTTCGGAGTCCCTCACCTGACATTCGATTTGGACTTTCTTTAGTCCTACATTTTGGATTATTTTCGATTTGGTTTGAATTTTAGTGCCCAAGGGCATACACTAACTGACCGAAAGGCCCACATTGGCCCAGTTGCGGATTATTTCTCCTTTTTTATTTTCAAGACTTTTTTCTGCGATTCTGACGACTTGGGTTGATCTCACATTTTATCTTTTTGATATCGGTATGGTTTTTTTTCTAAGCATTCTTTCTAAAAACATTGTCATTTTATGTGACTTTTTTTGTATGTCATCATTTATTTGTTTTATGTGGATTTCTTTGTAATTTTTCCATTCAGATTTCCACGGTGTTTTCTGCGATTCTGATGATTTGGATCTGTTGCATTTATGATGCTCTTAATGTCGGCGTGGTTTTTCAGAGCGTTTTTTCCAAAAACATCGTCATTTTATGTGAATTTCTTCACATGTCATAGTTTACCTATTTTATGCAAACTTCTTTGTAGTTTTCCAATCTTGATTTTTGCAATGTTTTCTTTGACTTCGATGACCTAAGTTGGTTGCATTTTTGACTTTCTTGAGGCCTGTATGATTTTCTGAACCATTCTCGCCAATAACCTTCTGTAGACACCCCAAATTTCCAATTTTGCAGGATAAGGATCTGGTGGCTGAGCTCAAACCCTTTTCAGGCCCATTTAAGCCCATTTGGTCCATTTGGACCCACTTGGGCCCATTTAAGCCCAATTAACTCCTTCAAAGCCCATTCTAGGCCCATTAAACCTATTTAGGCCCATTTAATTCATTTGGGCCCATTGAAGCCCACTTGGGCCCATGGGGGCCCACAAGGCCCACATAGGCCCATGAAGCCCAAAGTCCACAATGGCTCAACCCACATTTGAACTTCTTCCAAAACCAAGCTCATTCAT
>JAMKQA010037687.1:0-11903 GCA_024699735.1 Posidonia australis | reverse complement strand
AATTTGGCATGAACTTTAGTCAATTCTGAGAAAATGCAATATTGCTTGAATTTAATGAAATTGAGTGAATGGGCTTGGTTTAGGGAATGTAGGTTGAGCAATTTTGAGTCTGGGGTCCAAGGAGGACTCAGTCAGGCTCAGTGGGCCTGAACGGGCTTCATGGTCCTAAGTGGGCTTGTGTGGGCCTTGTGGGCCCAAATGGGTTTAGGTGGGTCCCAATGGACCAAATGGGCCCAGTCAAGTTGAATGAGAGTCAAATGGGCCTAGAATGGGCTTATGGACCCAAATGGGCTCAACTAAGGCTTAATGGGCCTAAGTAAGCCTTCATGGGCCCAATTGGGTCTCCATGAATTAAATGGCCTAGGTTAAGGGGTTTGAGTTCAACCACCAGACCCATCCTGCAAAATTGGTAAAATTGGGGTGTCTACACCGACCATCCCGATTCAGCAGCTGTTGTTCCCACACACAACAACACGCCCCACACAGTATAACATCTCTATACCATTGCATCAGGTACAAGCATCTGCATGCACACCACCACAAATAGCGCACATGCACAGGGACATTGGTCCTCATGCCACGGCACCAAGTGGCGAGATGATAGATCTGGAGGAGCACACGGGTGCTATAGACACAATGTACGCAAGACCCGCCCCGACTGCACACTCAATGTCAGCAACAACTCCCAATGCACTTTTCGCCAGGATGAATGACCTGGAAAAAGCTCTACGTCAAGTGTAGGGTGGGGACCACCAGTCTTTCTCCTTCCGGGACCTCTGCTATTTCCTAGAGGCGGTACTCCCATCGAACTTCCACATCCTGGAATTTGAGAAATATACTGGGAAGGGCTACCCAATTTCACATCTTCGGGTGTACTGTGGCGATCTCGCTAAGCTATAGGCTGATAAGAGACTTCTCATTCGCCTTTTCCAGAAAAGTCTTACAGGTCCAGCTCTAAAATGGTTCACATCGTTGGATATGTTCACCATAAAGACCTAGAATGATCTGAGCCAAGCTTTTCTGGAGCAGTACTCTTTTAACCTCGACATGGTCCTAAAGCGTGAGGACCTAGTCGCCACCAAGTAGAAGCCCCACGAGCCGTTCGGGGAGTACGTTGGGTGCTAACGAGCCCTCGCTTCACAAGTGTGCGATAGACCTTCTGACGAAGAGTCTATCGAAATAATAATTCAAGGGGCGCAGCCAGCCACTAGGGCTCTATTAAGCATCTAGCCTATTACCACCTTTACATCCCTGATCAGAGCTGGCACCCGTGTAGAGAGCTCGCTAAATAGCGGAAGCTTCAAAGTGTTAGCAGCATTCGCAAAGCAGACCATAGCTACCAGCGAATTGGTAACAACAACGGTGGTAACAATGGATCCAACACTGGTTACGGGTGGAAGAAATACTCTTCTACGAATGCTGTGGCATACGTAGGGGCTCCTGTTATGCCAGCCAACGTGGTTAGCTCGCCAGCTTAGAATCAGGTTGTTTACTCTCCTGCACCTAGAGCACCACACACATCACAAATCACTACCACTGCTGAGCCAGTATACCAGCCCGCATCGGCAAGGCAAGGGCGCTACCAGGGATCAAGGTGGCTCCCTTGACCTGAGAGAGATTACACACCTTTGGTCGAGCCACTGAGTGTCATATTTCCCAAGGTAGTGTCACTACTGAAGCTTTCAGAAATCTGCCCACCACAAAACCCTCTTCCATCATGGTTTAAGGCGGATTTATTTTGCAGTTACTATAGAGTCGCGGGGCATTCTACGGATAACTGCTATACACTTTGGAATGCTATTCAGAACTTGATTGACCGAAAGGTCATCAGTATTAACACTAAGGAGGCAGATCCCAGACCCACGACATAGACACCACATTCATCTGCATCCATATCTAGTAACATAGTCAACCACCTTTGCCTGAGCATGCGCCTAGAACCTTGGGAGTTTGTTTCTTTTCATCAGATGAGGTTGAACCGTTTGATCCTTCTCTCCTCATCCATGATGTTTCAGAACTGTTCTCCTATCAGCTGAGTCAATCCTTCATTGAAGCTTCCAACTCTGTTGTCAATATGATCCAGTTAACTGCCCAACAGAGGCGCACGGCTACCAGACCCACCATGCAATCCACCCCACCAACAATTAGCCTACTAGCCAAACCAAGGCATGACCTAACCCACCAAGCGCCAACACCTACTCTGCCAGTTTCAGCCCCAGTGGAATTAAGGGCCCATGCTCCTATGGTCATCAATTTGACACAGGATACTCACCGCATGCCTTATAGCTATACCGCAGAAATGTGTGCTGAGGTAACGTGGTCGGGAAGGGTATACAAGGCCTCAGTCTCAGCAAACAAAACCATTCAGCCTGTGACTTCATCTACTCAAGCAAGAACCCATATTCCCAGTCTAATCCCTGAAGAGACAGTCACAAGAGCTAACCCCACTCCCAAAGTTGACCCAATAGTAGCCGATATTACTGGCCAGTTGAAAAAGGTCAAAGCAGACATATCCATCTGGGATTTGATCCAAACTTCGGTCGAGCATAGAGAGGAATTTCTTCGGGTCTTTCAGGCTGCCCATGTTTCCGCAACCATACAACCATCGGCCTCAGAGAACATGGTTGGGATGATATACGCGCCAGAGGTCATTTCTTTCTCTAGTTTCGAGCTTCCTCCAGTAGGGACTAGTCATAACCAGCCCTTATTCATCATGGTGCAATACCAAAATTTCCGCATTCCTCTCACTCTGGTAGATAATGGTGCCGAATTGAACGTCTGCCCCTTGCGAACCGCAAGTCAGGTCATCTTTAAATCGGAGGACATTACTCCAGTAATAAAAGGAATGACGACATTCGACAACACGCACCATGATGCCCTAGGGATCTTGACCATTCCCTTAATCATTGGTCCTGCTCGTTTCGAGGTCAAGTTCTATGTCGTCGACCTCGAACCGTCTTTCAATCTTTTGCTTGGGCGCCCTTGGCTCCACAAGCATCAGGTTATCCCCTTGACCCTTCACCGTATGATTAAATACCGCTGGAACAACGACGTTGTCATCGTGATGGCGGAAAACCTTGAGAAGGAAAGGGTTGAGGCTGTCTCTTCAGTGTCGCTCCCTACTGTCCATTTTGACTCCAAACCTTTTGATGTGCTTTACCATGTTGACCGTTTTGAACTGGTCAATTTTATTCTGATTCTCGAGCGTGCCAGCCATTTGGTCGCTTTTGGCAACCCCTTTTCGATGGTCGAGAATCTATGTCAGAGATGGGGGTATGAGAGAGGAGCACCTCTCAGGTGGAATGGCCAAGGAATCGCCGAACCAATTGCCGCAAAGAGAAGACGTGAGTTTGAAGGACTGCGATATGAGCAGAAGCCACAAGACGGATACGCGAAGCGTCGTAAGTTCCAAAAGCTTGTTATTCCATGAGATTTAAATAACTTTGTTAGTGTGGGATTGTTGGATCCCCATCGGAGTTTGGTGCTTGCAGAACCTGAGCCGAACAAGTCAGTCGATGGGCCAGAATGGGTATGTGTAGAGGATTACTATTCAAAAGAGGAAATTACAAACTTCAGAATGGATTCAACATCATCCATGCTACTGAGGATGCTAGCATTGCCACCTCCAGAGTCAGCGGAGGATCTTTCTACCAATCGAAATGCAGCATGGGATTCAGCGACGGCAGATTCAGCAGTAGTTAGTCCTAAAGGGATTGCAGCCAGGACAGCCGGAATCAGTGCCTAAGGTGTTGAGAACTACTAGTGCATATTATGTAGATTTCGCTTCCGATGAAGAGGATGGAGATGCTGTGGTTGCTCAAGTGGATAACATGCTCAGCAATCTGGAAGTTCTATTTCAAGAGCAGTTATCAGTACTGGCCGAGGATGCACAAAATGAGCTTAGGCGCAAGAATGGAAAGGCAGTAATGATCGAGGACACAGAGGAGCAGACAGTTGCACAGGGTCAGTCTGCCATCATGACCATGGAGGGGAATAAATCTTTAAACGCTAGACCATAGGAGTTCATCTCCTATTAGCCGGGAGGCGAGTCTAGGTCATACTATCAGACTTGGCCCCACTTGAGCAGTGGGGTCCAAAAAAAAAAGATCCTGAGATAGGCTTAGGAAGGAACCCGGGAGGCAGCACTCACATCAGTCAGACAGAGGACAGCTGCCCACGTGTTGTACATGCTGTACAAAGACATCATGAAATTGAAAGCTTTTGTCTACCTGAAGTGGAACAGTCAGACACAAGTTTAGAAATACCAGAGCCAGGAATCATCAAGGGTGCATACAAGAAGACTAGGGTTACAGTGACCATTCTAAAACACCATCAGGGGTTGTTATCCTTGAGGACATGGACTACATCGAACAGTCAGAGCCAGTTAATTCATGCTACCTGAAAAGGTACTATTAGTGATCATAAACAGTGTGTCCTTACTCTGCGACACTAACAATTTCCTTCGTGCATACATGAGGTCATGATCTTCTTACATCCATGTAGCTCTGCATCATAGCACATACTAACCCTCATTCAATATACGCATATATAGGCTGACATTTGTTTTCATCATCACATGCATGGATCTTAGCCCAATGATGATAGGCGGAATAAACTTGCCAATGTGGGGAATGTGTATCATCTCCTCAGGTAGATACTATTCAGGAACCTAGGGAGTGAGGTATCCACCTTTCATTGTGAATTGGGCGAAGCATCCAAGCTCCTCAGGGACCCTGCACCTCCCAGAAGGAGATAAAATGTTAGGGGCAAGAGTGAGAGCACGAGAAATAATACAAAAAATATATCTGAAAAAGGACATAAAAGAATAAGAAGACAAAAGTCGCAGATAGAAGTCAGTCCTAAAGAGAGAGGCATGGTAGGTAGCTCTGTCCCTCCAATTTATCTTGGAGAGGAGTCGGAGTGAATACCTGGAAGACATGTTACAAAAAGGGCCTAGTCAACCCTTTAAACAGCAGCAGCTCCCCACCATAGACCAGGTACCTATTACCTCCAAGCCAGGGATAGATTTCCTCTTCAATCAAAAACTTTAGACATCCAAAAAATAATTCTAGTGACCCTCGCAATCTTTGACGTCATCTCCGACGTCATCTCCGACAGACTCCCCAAATCTTCGGAGTAGATCCCTGATCCACTCGTGATCTTCGACCGCTCTTCTCTAGCTCACGCGAGCATCGTACGACACCCAGTCACTGATGAGGAGGATCGACGATTGGAGAAGGCTTTATCGAAGTTTAAAGCCTCTGGCCGTTGACAGTTTGGCCCTCTCTTCTGCCAACGCTTGAACCCACTGAGAAACCCCGCACTTGACCCTAGAGAGAGCCCCAGCAATCCTCCGCCTTCATAGCATCTCTTCCAACCTACTTGTAGCCCGAGAACCCCCCTGAACCATCGCAGCCAGAGCAGCCATTGGAGAAGCATCACTAGAGAGACAACGCCACCAACCAGGTACTCCTTTACCCCTCTCTTTCAATCTTAAGCATGCCCTTTTAGGTCTAGAGAGCTCTACTGCCCTTTGATCCACACCTTGCCGGGGCGGGCCGCCTCTACCCGCCGTCGTTTCTACCTCCGGTGGTGGGTTCACCACCATCGGCGAGGCCCTAGGCCTCCTAGTCCCGGGGAGGTCCCACGGGCCTCTCCTCCTTCCTTCCTCCTCTTCCTACCTGGGTCCCCTTCACTCGGGAAGGGATCCTTTGGCCCCCTACAGCCAGGAATGTTGTTGCTATCGCTCTACAACTGTTGACCCTTGCCGTGGAATCAACCAGAGACCTCTGGACGAGCTCGCTTCGCATCACCACGTCAGGAAGCTCCACAGCACCGCCATGAGTCACTCCACGTAGCCACACAACCATCCTTGGCCCAGCAGCGTCGTGCCTGCCTCTGTCGTGCCTGTCGCCTGCACAGGAGACGGGGGGAACACCTCAGGCCACCCTAGTCTCTGCTGATGCCTCCAGGAGTCTCCTCAGGCCTCCCTGAATCTTCCCCTGTCTTCACCGTGCCGCTCTAACTGTTGCGTCGCAACCAGCTCCCTCAGCGTCGGTCAACTTCGTGCTGGAGCCAGAGATAGGGGGAGAGCCTTAGGCTGCCCTAGCCCTGTCCAACACTTCAAAGAGTCTCGTCGTCGTTCCCTCTAGCCTCCTGAACCATCACTGGAACCACTCCGTCGCCGAAGTGTCGCTGGACACTTGTCGGAGCTTGCACCGAAGTGGAGACGCCAGCGATCCGCCGATGACCTTCGAAGGGGGCTTATTTAGCTCAGGCCCTTTAGTTTTAAATATTTTTACACTTAGGTCCTCCTTTCATTACTTTGATGCCCTTTTCTTTATGTTTAAGCGTCTGTAGTTTAAATAACTTTTTATTTCTTTTATTATTCCTGTGAATATTGCATATGACCCTTGCATGTCTTATTTTCTTTATGACTAGTGCATTAGAATTCGTTTTATCACATTTAAGTCCCTGAGATCATATTTTCTTTGTACTTAAGTCTTAAAGTTTTGCACTGAGCCCCCAGAGCTTTTAAAAATAAACTTTCTTTGTAAAATTTGCATTATGTATCTTGAAAGACTTCATAATCAATTTGTTCATCATAAAATTCTATTTTTCATCACATTTAAGCCTTGAAATTTTGCATGTAAGCCCCTAAACTCATAGCATACAGTCATTGAGTGGAGGAAATTTGCATCCAAACCCTTAGACTAATTTCAAATTCATCATTTAAGGTTTTAATTGTTTTCACACTCATTTTTGACATTTTCCATTGCTTTTATTCATATTTTTGCACCTAAATATAGATTTCATTTAAAAATCATGTTTGCATTGTAAAATGATCTTTAATTCCACATTTTAGTCACATTTGCACTTTATGTGTGAATTTTGCACATTAGAGACTAAATTCTTAGGAAATTACCAAGGTGAAATTTCACGCATCTCAGTGCTATATTTTCTTTTAATCCATCATCTACACACTAAGATAGAGGTCACTGAATATATTTTAATCTAGGTTTTCCCCCTTTTTGTGAATTTTGCATTTTGTACATCCTTTTCTTGTTTTTAAGACCTTACCCTTTTCATGTTTTCTTGCAAATAACATTTTCCTGACATTTTGCATACATTTTGGCATATCTTAGACCATGCATCATCCACATACATGCATTTATCACATCTATCCCTAGAAATGACCAAACTACCCCTGTGCCACCAATACAAGCATATGCATGTTAGTTTTTGCACTCAATCATGCATAATCTTTGTCTAAGTCATTCCTCAACATCATTTACACATTTAAGTACACTTTCATGCATTTCGCTTAGTTTTCACATCATCCCATCCTTTTCGAACAAGCCTGCATCCTATGTGGTTTTCCGTGGATTTTTCCTTATTTCATTTTCGGAATCCTTTACTTGACATTTGATTTGATTTCCTTTACTCCTACATTTAGAGTTTTTCGATTTGATTTGAATTTCATTGCCCGAGGGCATACACTAGCTGACCAAAAGGCCCATGTTGGCCCAATCACGGATTGCTTTCCCATTTTTTTGATTTTTATGACTTTTTCTATGATTCCGATGACTTGAGTTGACCCCACTTTTGTCCTTTTTGATATTGTATGGTTTTCCAAAGCATTCTTTCCAAAAACACTGTCATTATATGTGATTTTCTTCACATGTCACCATTTGCCGGTTTTACGTGGACTTTGCAATTTTTCGATCTTGGTTTCCATGATGTTTTCTACGATTCTGATGATTTGGGTCTATCGTATTTTTTATTCTCTTGAGGTTGGTGTGATTTTTTGAGCCATTCTCTCCACAAACTTCGTCATTTCATGTGAATTTCTTTGTCACATCGTATTTCGTGATTTCATCATTTCGTGATTTCATCATTTCGTGTGGATTTTTTCGAAGTTTTTCCATACCATCTTGCACATCTATCTAGTCTTGTCTTGGCATTCATATTAACATGATTAGAGCACAATCTTGGCTAAGCAAGCATTCATTCAGCCTTTAGCAAGTGAATTGGACTACAAAGACCAAGTTCCTAACACCTTCCTCGTGCATAATAGGAATCCTTACCCATCCTCTGGTTTGTAGAAATTTGCCCTTATCATTTGCATCTCATGCATTCATCTTTTTGTGGTTTGTTTGTGGTTTTCCTCGTCTTTCCATTAAAAGACTAGGTGGTGACTCCATTTTTTCGTTTTTATCCTATCTTGAGCCTTCGCCATCTTGGCATGGCTATGGCCTCCTCCCTCTGGTGCAACTTCGCTCTGGATCCCCGGGTGAGCATGGTCACAGCCGCACTGTAAGGCAATGGGAAGTCAGCACCCAATCAAGCTCTACCTATGTTAGGCACACCCAATAGCACAGCAACCTCCTCCACCAAGACCGTCATCTCGCACCCCCCAAGGAAGAAAGTATGTGGCTCTAGATGCCAGAACGTGCACAGGGCATGAATCGTAGGCCAATCCAGAGTAGTGCCCAATAAGTCTAAAAGGCTAACAAAACACGTACGTGCAAGAACTTGACGTTTATCTTGTGCCCAGTGAAGAAATTCCTGCACCCATGGGGAGTCATAAGGTAATTTACTATTGAACCATGGCATTTTTGTGAAGTTAAAAATTCCCTGCAAGAGGACAAGGGTTGTAGAAATAGAGGAAAAGAAAATACACAAAGGGAAAGAGAGGAATAAAATAAAAAATAAAGAAAAAAAACATACCATTCTTGCCTTGATACAGGACATCATATGCCTGGGAACCTCTTCGAAGGGAACAACTAGAAGCTCCCTGTTATTGTACATGGGCACATTCGAGGTCAAAGGAGTGGCCATGAGAACAAAGCTTGAATCAGAAGAGAAAGCAAGAAAAACAAGAGGTGGAAAGCAAGAAAAGCTAAAAATCCAAGATAGGAGTTGGAAGGGGGGCCAAACCTAACTTTTATAGTTACAGGAGGGGGTGTCGGAGGTCTCCTCATGTGGCAAACAAGACAATTACGGGCCATTACGAAAAATTAGCCAAGAATTGGAAAGGAAAGAAAGGATTCTATCCCCAAGTTGTTATATGCCAATATTGGGGCATATAACCTTGGATGTGCCAAAATTGGCGTTCAACACTCATAGTAGACATTAAACACCTGAATTTCAGCGTATAACACTATGATGCAGTTTTCAACATTGAACAGCCAAACCATGACGTACAATGTTGTATGCCCAAGTGCAGGCATCCAACACTAACCAATTTTATGGTAGCCTAAACTTGGCTGAGGCACCCCCAGATCGCTGTACAAACTTCAAAATTTATTTCTACCAACTCTAGAGCCTTCTACAAGTCAAAACGCACGTGTGGTCGTTGGTTTCATATTTTTTGGACTTCTGGATATCCCACAGTTACCTGTTAAAGTTTTCATTAAATTAATAACTCATTACAACGACGACAACTTCAAAATTTGAATTTAAAGCTCACAGGTGAAATCAATCATTATAGCCTTGTCAATTATACATTATTACACGTGAATGAGCTTGTTTTGAGTTAATTTGAATTAAAGGCCAATATTTGGGGGTGCTCCCCATTTATTGGTTATTTTAGTTCATAATTAACTCTGAGAAGGGTAATTTAAAAGAAATATTTGACAAGTTTGCTAAGTGTGCAAAAAGTCCTCTTCATTTATAGGATTGTTCTACAAAATCATCGAGGCATACCCCTGAAGTACAAATGCAGAAAAGAAACAAAAGGAATAAAGGGAAAACTAAAAGGCACTCTCGCGCTCATCCTCTGGAGCTGACAGAGGGACCGTAGGAGGCTATAGAGACTACCAAATTGAGGTGCCCGTAGGAGCTCGAGAAACAGCCTGGGAGCAGTTGCTACTAGAGTGAGACCTCGGCTCAATAAATGGCGGAGGGGGAGCTGGGTGACCAGACTCGACACTACCCTTGAAGGCATGATGCCTGTAGTGCCTTACCTCACCCTTGAGCTAAGCCATGATGTCCTCATTAGTTCTTAAAGTCTGCAAAGAGAAGACAAAAAAGCAGTTACCACGACATATACGGAAAAGGACACAAAATTAATACAAGCTTACCCTCTAGGCTCTAGCAAGTTCTTGCCTAAGCTCGTCCACCTCCAGAGACGGGCCAACCACTGCAGGAGCCTGCGATTGCGTCGACAACCTAGTAATCTCAGTGGCTCTCTCCTCAGCAAGTTTGTGAGAAGCGCCCAAGTCCTCGGTCGTTGCCCGCACCTATTAAGTATTTTCGTTGGTTTTGATCACGTCACGTTGGCATTTTGCGTTCTACATATGCATCATAAATAAAAGGGGTTTTTCTTTTTTGCATGTTTCATTTGGACGCATACTACGCATGTTATAGATAGGTATATACATTTAGTTGCAACTAGGGGGCCAAAACCTCTCGGGTAAGTAATACTCTTCTTATTTCATGTGCATAATTCACCTTGTTGAGTAGCTTACTACATCGTGTTAATTTGCATATTATATATTTTGGTTTTGCAAGGAAAAGAAAAGAAGAAGAAGAAGAAGAAGAAGCTCACCTTATATGGGAACCTATAGGTAGCGCTAACGCTGTCCTATAGTAGCTGAACCCACAACATTCAAATCTCGCTAGGCATCTCGAGGGCCGACGAAAGCAAACCGAGAGTGGCGATCATACCGTTTCATCATCCGTAGAGTGAAGGAGATGGATACAACACAAGGGACAAAGGTGAGGTGGTGGAACGAATCCAAGGTTCACGAAACATGCTCCTCGTCCCAAAAAAACCCCGCATCCACACTCACAACCCCAGTCCCAGCTAGCATCGGGTAAAGAGGGTAGACCGGTCTCTTTCACCTGGGCCCTACAGTGCCACAAAGAGCCATGGTGTTTTTCACCTATGCCCGTCGTTGGCAACCATGTAGTAGAACTCGTACTGATTTCATGGAGGCTCCATACCCCTTAATTGGCTATGACCCCACTGCCACGTGAATCTGACCAAAAACCACGGGAAACCATTTTCAAAACATGCATTTCCTTTTTGAAATCACTTTCGAAAATATTTCCATTACAACAATCCTTCCATGAAAATTATTTTCAAAAAGCATTTCACAAGATTATTTTCGAAACATTTTCAAATCTCTTTGATCAAAACACTACAAAATGTCGCACCACAAGCCACATGAAAAGCTACAATGAAAACCACAAACTCAACGCTTAAACAGTGCCACTAAAAACCTAGTTTAGTGCACCACATCAAGAATCAATCACTTCTAAACCTAAGTCCAAATCATTAACTTTAAAGTTTATTTAAACAATTGAGGGAAGAACCTAGTATTTCTAGGTGATATAATCCTTTACATTAATTACCATGCATTGTAATCCTACTACTTTATTTAAGCATTCCTTAAACCAATCTAATGACTATCCTAGACATCATTATCAACAAAGTCACCTCTAAGGTCAAGACATCATTAAATAAAGACGATACCAAAACTAGGCCACCCTGTAATATTTGGGTGAAGTGGTTGCACTGCCAGGCCATGGTGCACCTGGTAAGTGTGCCACTCAGGTGCACCCCTGAGGTATTCCTACCAGATGCACCCCTAGGGTGCACCTACATGGTGTGCCCCAGGTTTTTCAGAAAATGGAGCAGAAAACTAGTTGGGTTGCTTGACTTATAAACCCCATTGATCCCTCCACAAGTAATGAAAAATTGCAAATAATATACCACAATAAAGATTTCTAAGTATAGTTTTACATGGAACAAAAACTGTTGTGCCGAGTGGAGAAGAAGAAATCAAATACAATGCCCAAATCCAAGCATCCAATCCTCCACAGATGAACCTCACATGAAACCCTAGATCTAGAGAGAAGAGGGAGGTGTTCTCTCTATTCAATGGGAGTCAAAA
>JAMKQA010037684.1:0-10662 GCA_024699735.1 Posidonia australis | reverse complement strand
GGGGGGGTCAATCCAAGGCACGTCCTTGGCCCCCAAGCCTCCTATCCTTCTCCTCTAGCCTCCCCAGAGCTCTCCTGCTCCTTCGATTGCCACTTCATTGCCTCCAAAAGGCTCCACCACAAGATCGCCGAGTTACACCAATCCTGCCGTCGCCGGAGAAGACGACTGCTCCAAGGAAGGAGCGTGTGCCCCTCGCAGCTCCAAGCCCTTTCGAGCTTCCAAAAATGCTCCGTGACATGCCTCGAACACTCCAGACCCTTTGGAACCGCGCCACGAGCCGCCAATCATCAGAGCGACCAAGCTTGTCGGAGAGAACGCCGTCGACGACTATCATAGCACGCCTCTGCTCCATCCTCCCTCATTCTGCTCCAGGAGAAGCGAGGAAGCTCCCTGACGCTCCCCGATGCCTCCACGATAGCTGGATCGCCGCACCGCTGCCTACCAGAAGCTCCTTCTTCCCCGACGCCGTCGCTGAAGCTCCTCGACGGCGAGGTAGATGAGAGGCCCACTCCCACCGTTAGATGCTCGATCCACTCCGATGGATCGTCTCCCCTCACCTTCTTCTTGCCTTCTGTGATGTCTGATCTCAGATCAGACCACGGGACCGTCGTTCTTTTTTTTATGTTAAAACAATTAAAACATTTTATTTTGATTGAACTTCTGGAACTTTGTTTTCCTTGCATTTAAGTTTTTTTTGTATTACACATAGGTCCTTTTATTACAAATAGGTCCTCTCATTTTTCTAAAATCATTCGAATATAGTTTTAACTGAAAATATTGCATTCTTCCCCCTAAACATTTAAAATAATGTTTTCCAGGCATTAAACTTTAGTAAAAGCCCTCTAGTTTTCTTTTAATGCATTTTATTCAGGAATTTTGCATAAGAGATCTTGAGCTTTCTTGAAATCTTTCTAAAAGTTCATTTTTCTTGTTAATTTGCATTTAAGCCCCCACATTCTTCTGAAATCATCCAGGATGTTGTTTTTACTGGTTAAATTGCACTTCCGCCCCATAAGTTTTTGAAAACATCTCTGAAGCATGTTTTCTCTGGGTAAATTGCATTTTAACCCTCAGACTTTACTGAAATTCTTCTGGATGCTTCATTCTACTAGGCAATTTGCAGTTTAGCCCCTGTACTTCACTGATTTTACTTTGAATGCCTTTTTTCAAGGGTAAAATGACTATTTTGCCCCTGAAACTTTCTAGAACTTTTCTAAATCATTTTTCTCGCATTTTTGCCCTGAATTTCCACAGAATTGCATTAAATGCATGTTTTAGTGGTAAAATTACATTTTAGCCCCTAGGAAACTTCAATTTGACAAGGATTGCACATTTTTGCACATTTGACCCCAGATTTCTTCATAATTGATAGAATGTGTTTTCTTATGTATTTTTTATGATTCGGGCTTCAAAATATCATTTTTAATCAGAATTTGGGTTTTTTGCACAAAGGCCCCTAGAATTCTCACTATTTACACTCACACTTGCATTTTGCATATCTTTTCACATCTTTCAGCACAAGTTTTCTTGTCTTTTCTACTAGGCTTTGCGCACGCTTTCCTAGCTTGTTTCGAGCTTGGTTTTCTCCTCGTTTCCCAGATTTCTCCCGATTTTTTCGCCTTTAGATTTGTTTTGGTTTTCCATCGCCCGAAGGCGTACAGTAAAAGGCTTCACAAAGCCAACATTGTCCCGGAATGTGGATTATTTTCCCTTTTTTGATTTTCTCGGATTTATCCCATTTTCCACTATTTTGCGAGACACTTTCGGAGAATTTCTTGATTTTCACGATTTTCCTCATCGGCCAAGGGCATACAGTAAAGCGGCATTCTCCATGCCTACATTTGACCCTCGGATTAACTTTCCCTTTGTTTCATTTCTTTACTTTGATTTGGAATGTTTTCAGTCATATTTAGCATGGGCATATAGAATAAGCAAGCATACATCCATAGACCATTGATAATAGGGAAACCTTGAAAGACCGAGTTTTCTCGGGCGCATGGGGGTGCCTAACCCTTTTCCCATGCGTAACCAGAATCCTTACCCTTTCTCTGACCCGCATTCATTTGTGCATTGTCTATTAGGCACGGAGCACACACATACATTCTGCATATTGTTTGCTTCCTAGTTTTTCTGGTGTTTTTGGTTTTCCTCGTCTTTCCATTAAAAGATTATGTGGTGACTCCTTTCCTTATCCTTTTTTATCTTTTGTTGGTGTTTCTGGGTCAAATCTCTTCCTCTAGATTCACCATCTTCGCCGTGACCATATCGGGTCTCCTCATGTGTTTCCACGCACCCGGTAGTAGGAGAGTCGTGCAAGGGTTCCACCGGCATGGTCACAAGAACTGGCGACTCTGCTGGGGATAACCAGATTCTAGCTTTCATTTTGGTTTCCCTACTTGTCTTTTGTTTGTGTACATTATGTTTGCTTGCTTATTCTGTAGCTTGTACATATTTGACTGAACATGCATTTTTTTTAGCCTTCTTTACACTATTGCTATGCCACCGCACATGCACATGATCTAATTCATGCTTTGTTTGTCGATACTTGCTTTTATTCACCTACTTGAGCACTACACAAGCACTGTTTACGCCTTTTGTCTAACTCTTGGATGCCATAATTGTGTGTTTTTCCCCTTCTCTGACTCACCTTTACGCCTTTTATCTTCCTTTGGTGTTTGCCTCCCTTATCTGGTTAAAATAAAACACAAATTCAGACGAACAATAAATAAGGCATAACTAGAGACAAATGCTCATATTCCCACTAGTTAAAACACACAATCTTAAGCGAACAATTAATAGAGCATCACTAGAGACAAATGCTCACAATCCTATATGGTTTAATAAAACGCAAGTAAAAGACACCAAAGCATATCACATGTTTGATCATATTGGGCATGCATCTTCTCCTCTCGGTCTACCCATAGTTTGTGAAGGACGATTCTGGCAGGCCGTTCTATAGCTTTGGCGTAGAGCATGTTGTTAGTTTGTCCCCCTTGTCTGGAGTCGTGTCGGTGCTAGTAGAGGGTACAGCTCCTTGCTACTATAGGAGACGAGGCCACCAACGCACCACCCGTTCACTGCCTGCGCTTTGGCCAGGATTTAGAATGAGGACCGTACTTTCTGACTAGAGTCGAAAAACCCAAACCCATGAGTGCGTTCCACATGGTCTGCTCCATGTGGTACATGCATGGTGAGAGAGAGCATGTTAGTAGCATTCATGTGCATGTGTGCCATTCATGCCACCCTAACAAACAATTGCATAGCTAACTTATTTTCTTGTGTTGTCTGACTTCACTTTTTCACTCTTTCTCTCTTCTCCACTGACACTTTAGGTTCTTTTCCTTTTGCTAGGAATAGAGTTCTGTGTGCGAATTCCTAGGTTTGAGCCTGGGAGTTCCTTTCTGTGACCTCGATCTCAAGGCGTTATTCTCGACTATCTTTCCTCGAGCTATTCGTCACTTTCAAAGATAGCTCCTCATAGGCGTCATCCTTTCACTTGCAATCATAGCCCTGTTCTCACCCGTTCGCGGTCCATCATGGCCCAGTGAGCTTCTGAGACCTCTACATCAGCTACTCTAGAGGGGATTCCTGTTTCTACCCCTCCTCACTCTTTTGCCATTTCATCACTCATTCCTTCATCGCTCCATGGGGCTTCTTTCAAGCACCTGGAGTTCCTCGCCCTCTGGTATCGCGACACTGGCAGACCTTTATTGGTCTGGAGCTCGCAACGGAGGTGGTTACCATGACAACTTCCAGGGCATCTGATCTGATGGTGCCCAGTCCATTTATTGACCCTCATTCATTTGATACCCAGTTGCTGGGATTGTCTTTTCAATAGGAATCAGCTCGTAGCTTCTTTGAACCTCCAGGCCCCTATGACATCCCTGCCGTTTGATCTTCCAGCCCTCGGTACCGCTACCGATGGTTCTGCCACTGTACAGTCTCAGCAACTTCTAGCCCTTGCACAGAGGTTGCAAAGCATGGCTTTCTCTTTGGATCCCACTTCGACTCCGCCTATTTGTCCCATTCCCGAGGATCCCGTTCCACCTGCTTAGGCACTTCATGTTGCACCAGTCACTCCACCACTGCAGTTGTCGCCACAGCTTCTCGCTGTCCCGACAACGGGCGTAGCCACAACGCCTATAGCGTCATATCCACAACATGCACAGCATATTCCTCCTTCGACTGGTGGTCAGCCTCTTGGGCTGGCGGGACTACATCGGCCTACGAACCCAACCATACCCAAGCTCTAAAGTGGTTCACATCGTTGGATATGACCACCATAATGACCTGGAACTATCTGAGCCAAGCTTTCCTGGAACAGTACTCTTTTAATCTCGACATGGTCGCAATGTGCGAGGACCTTGTCGCCACCAAGTAGAATCCCTACGAGCTGTTCGGGGAGTACATTGGGCGTTGGCGAGCCCTCGCTTTACACGTGCACGATAGATCCTCTAATGAGGAGACTATCAAGATAATTATTCGAGGAGCGCAGCCAGCCACTAGGGCCCTACTGAGCATTCAGCCCATTTCCACTTTCACTGCCCTGATTAAAGCTAGCACCCGCGTTGAGAGCTTACTCAATAGTGGAAGCTTCCCTGCGCTAGCAGCATTCACCAAGCAGACTATGGCTACCGGCGGAACCAGTAATAATAACGATGGCAACAATGGATCTAACACTGGGTTCATCCGGAAGAAAGAGTCTACTAGGAATGTTGTGGCATACGTAGGAGCTCCTACTATGCCAGCCAATATGGTGAGCCCGCCAACTCAGAATCAGGTCATTTATTCCCCTGCATCTAAAGCACCATGCACTTCACAAATCACTACCACCGTCGAGCCAGTCTACCCGCCAGCACCGGTAAGGCAGGAGCACTATCGGGGATCAAGGTGGCTCCCACGACCTGAGAGGCACGACCTGAGAGGGACTACACTCCTCTAGTCGAGCCACTAAGTGTCATATTCCCTAGGATAGCATCAGTACTGAGGCTTCCAGAAATCCGTCCATCGCCAAACCCACTACCGAGGTGGTTTAAAGTGGATTTATATTGCAATTACCACATAGCCGTCGGGCACTCTACAGATAATTGCTTTACACTTCGAGGAGTAGTTAAGGACTTGATTGACCATAAGGTCATCAGTATTCATACACAAGAGGCAAAGCCTAGGCCCGCTACACGGAAATCTCATTCATCTGCATCCACATCTAGCAACATAGTTAGTCAGCCTTTGCATGAGCATGCTCTGGGAACTTCGAGAGTGCATTCGCTTTCTTTGGGTGAGGTCGAGCCTTTTGATCCTTCTCGCCTCATCCATAATGTTTCAGAATCTTCCTCTTATCAGCTAAGTCAGTCCTTCAATGAAATCGTCAACTCTACTGTCAGCATGATCCAGTTAATTGCTCGACCCAGGCGCGCGGCTACAAGACCTGCCATGCAATCTGCCCCACCAACAATTAGCCTGTTAGCCAGACCAAGGCATAACTTGACCCACCAAACATCAATACCTTCCTTGCCAGTTCTAGCCCCAATAGAATTAAGGGCCCTTGCTCTTGTGGTCATCAACCTAACACAGGACACCCACCACATGCCCTATAGCTACACCACCGAAATGTGCACAGAGGTAACGTGGTCGGGAAGGGTATACAAAGCCCCAGTCCCAGCAAACAAGACCAATCAGCCTATGGTTTCATCTACCCAAGCAAAAACCCACACTCTCAGTCCAATCCCTGAAGAGACTATCACAAGAGCTAACCCCAGCCCAAAGTTGACCCACCGGTAGCCGATATTACTGCCCAGTTGAAAAAGATCAAAGTAGATATATCCATATGGGACCTAATCCACACCTCGGCTGAACTTAGAGAAGCATTCCTTCGAGTCTTTCAGGCCGCCCATGTTTCCTCAACTATACAACCCTCGGCCTTGGAGGACATGGTGGGGATGATAGCTGCACCCGAGGTCATTTCTTTCTCCAGCTCAGAGCTTCCTCCGACAGGGACAAATCACAACCAGCCCCTGTTCATCGCGATGCAATACCAAAATTACCGCATTCCTCTCACTTTGGTCGATAATGGCGCCGGTTTGAACGTCTGCCCCTTGCGAACTGTGAGTTAGGTCAACTTCAAATCGGAGGACATCACTCCAGCAGTGAAGGGAATGATAGCCTTCGACAACACGCACCATGATGCCTTAGGGATCTTGTTCATTCCCTTAATCATTGGCCCTGCTCGTTTCGAGGTCGAGTTCTATGTCGTTGACCTTGAACCATCTTTCAATCTTCTGCTTGGGCGCCCTTGGCTCCACAAGCATCAGGTCATCCCCTCAACTCTCCACCGCGTGATTAAATTCCATTGGAACAATGACATTGTCGTTGTGATGGCGGAAAACCTCGAAAAGGAGAAGGTTGAGGTAGTCTCTTCAGTCTCGCTCCATACTATTTATTTTGACTCCAGACCTTCTGATGTGCTCTATCGTGTCGACCATTTCGAACTGGTCAACTTATTCCGATTCTCGAGCGTGCCAGTCATTTGGTTGCTTTTGGCAACCCCTTTTTGATGGTCGAGAATCTATATTAGAGATGGGGGTAAGAGAAGGGAGCACCTCTCAGGCGGAATGGCCAAGGAATCATAAAACCAATCGCTGCGGAGAGAAGACGCGAGTTTGAAGGACTGGGATACGAGCGCAAGCCGCAAGACAGATGTGCAAAGCGTCGTACGTTCCAAAGGCTCGTTATTCCACAAGATTTAAACAATTTTGTCAGTACGGGATTGCTGGATCCCAATTGGAGTTTCATGTTTGTAGAGCCTGAGCCAAATGAGCTAGTCAGTGAGCCAGAATGGGTATGCATAGAAGACTACTACGCAGAGAAGGAAATTAGGGATTTAGGAATAGGTTCAACATCGTCCATATCCCCAGGGATAGCCATGCTAACATTGCCGCCTCCAAAGTCAGCAGAAGGTCTACCTAACAATCCGGCTACAGTTTGGGATGCAGTAGGCGTCGAATCAGTAGTAACAGCTTCAAAACAACAACCAGTTTTGAGGGGATTACAGCCAGTACAGCCAGAATCAGTACCCGAGGTGTTGAGGACTACCAGCACATATTATGTGGATTTCGCTTCCGATGAAAAGGAAGGAGATGCCATGGTAGCTCAGGTGGATAACATGCTTAGTGACTTGGAGGTCCTATTTCAGGAGCAGTTATCGGTACTGGCCGAAGATGCGTAGGATGAACTCAAGCGCAGGAAAGGAAAGGCAATAATGATAGAGGACACAGAGGAGCAAACAGTTGCACCGGGTCAGTCTGCAATCCTGACCCTTGAAGAGAACAAGTCTTTGAGCGCTAGACCAGAGGAGTTTATCTCCAATCAGCCGGGAGGCGGGTCTAGGTGGTATTATCAGACCTGGCCCCACATGAACAGTGGGGTCCAAAAGAAAAAATCCTGAGCAAGGCTCAGGAGGGAACCTGGGCAGCAGCACTCGCATCAGTCAGACAAAGGACAGCTGCCCACCTGTTGCACATGTTGTACAAAGACAGCATGATAGTAAGAGCTTTTGTTCATCAAAGGTAGAACAGTCAGGCACAAGTTTGGGAATATCAGAGCCAGAAATCATCAAGGGTGCATACAGGAAAACTAGGGTTAGAGTGACCATTCTGAAGCACCACCAAGGACAGAATGTGGAAGAAGTATGCACCTTTAAAGACACGGATTCATCGTGCCAGCAAGATGTCCTTCCTGAACTCATTGCATATAGAGAAGAAGATGGTGCAGAAGTAGAAGAGGAAGGTCACGAGGCACCGGAATTCTAGCCTTACGATGATGATCCTGAAGGCCCGAACCTGCATGTAAAAGAAGAGACAGAGACTGTGAATATCGGCACCGATGAAGATGTCCAAGAAGTGCGGATAAGCGCCAGACTCACAGCATAGGCCAGAGCAGAACTTGTTGAGCTTCTCCGAGAATAGGCGGATATATTTGCCTGGAGTTATGACGACATGGTTGGGCTAGACGTCGAGGTAGTGGTGCATAATTTACCACTTAAGCCTGACGTCAGGCCAGTCAAACAGAAATTACGTAGATGGCGGCCACAGTGGCTCCTGAAATTGAAGGAGGAAATAATGAAGCAGCACAAAGTTAACTTCCTGAAGGTCGTCCTGTACCCAGAATGGTTAGCAAATGTGGTTCCGGTACCCAAGAAGGATGGTCGGGTCCGAATGTGTATCGATTACAGAGACCTGAATAAAGCCCGCCCGAAGGATGATTTTCCACTTCCACACATTGATGTGTTAGTAGATAATACTGCAGGATACAAGATGTTGTCATTCATGGATGGATTCTCAGGATATAATCAAATCCGGATGGTAGAAGAAGATATGGTGAAAACGTCCTTTATTACCCCATGGGGAGTGTTTTGCTACAAAGTTATGTCGTTTGGGCTCAAGAATGTCAGGGCCACATATCAGAGGGCAATGATAGCTTTATTCCATGATCTCATGCATCAAGACATCGAGGTCTATATGGATGATATGATTGAAAAGTCAGAAGGGCCTGAAGAACATATCTCTTGTTTGAGGTAGCTTTTTAACCGCTTGCGAAAGTACAAGCTACGGTTGAACCCCAACAAGTGTGTATTCGGTTTGTCATCTGGTAAATTACTGGGATACATCATCAGTCAAAGGGGAATCGAGGTAGATCCAAGCAAGTCCAAAGACATCATTGAAATGCCTCCCCCTACAATAGAGAAAGAAGTCTGTGGGTTACTGGGACGGTTGCAGTATATCAGCCGATTCATTGCCCAGTTGACACCCATTTGCGAGCCAATCTTCAAGCTCCTAAGGAAGAATGCACAGATTCGCTAGAGTGAAGAATGCTAGGAAGCATTTGACAAAATCAAGAAGCTCTTGGCAAGACCACCAGTCTTAGTTCTTACGACACCATGGCGCCCTCTACTGCTCTATTTGTCAGTAACACAGCATTCAATTGGCGCAGTCTTGGGTCAGCATGATGAAACAGGTCGAAAGGAGAGGGCCATTTATTACTTGAGCAAAAAGTTCAATGATTGCGAAGTTAAGTATACCACAATCGAGAAGGTTTGCTTATCCCTCGTTTGGGCCACACAGCGCTTAAGGCACTATATGATGGCATATCCAGTTCTATTACTATGCCGACATGATCCTATGAAATACCTATTTCAGAAGCTAGCCCTGGTGGGTAGATGTGTCAAGTGGCAGGTGTTCTTGTCTCAGTTCGACATCACTTTTGTCACTCAGAAGTCGATGAAGGGACAGGCCGTAGCCGATCACTTAGCAAACTTACCATTGCCAGAATACCAACCCCTGCAGACTCAGTTCCCTGATGAGGATATATTGTTCGCCATGGAGGTGGAAGAACCGACAATCCCTCGAGATAAAGATCAGTGGTAACTCTACTTTGATGGCACAGTTAACAGGAGGGGCATGGGTATCGATGTAGTGCTAGAAACTCCACATGGATAGATGATCCCGCTCGCTCAAAAGCTAACCTTTGTATGCACCAATAATGTGGCAGAGTACGAGGCATGTATCCTGGGCCTACGAGCAGCATTAGAACATGGTGCACGGAGATTACATGTGCATGGGGATGCCATGTTAGTTATCTTTCAAGTTAATGGCAACTAGAGAACCAAAGACTTGAAATTAGTTCCATATCATAATCAGCTTTTGAAGTTGATGGCTAAGTTTGAGGAGATACGCTTTTCTTTTATGAACAGAGCCAAGAATGCTTATGCAGATGCACTGGCCACTCTTGCATCCTGGTTATCCATACCAGAGGATGATCTGGTGAAAGTATCGGTAACCTACACAGATCAACCGGCACACTGCATGAGCATAGAAGAAGTAGAATTTACAGCAGAGCTTCCCTGGTATCATGACATCAGAGCTTATCTGGAAACTGGGAATCATCATCTAGATGCATCAGTGGCAGATAGAAAAACCATGGTCCGACTGGCCTCGAAGTAGGTGTAGGCCACCTATATAGGAGGTCTTACAATCAGATGCTCCTGCGCTATCTTAATAAAAAGGAGGCCGATACAGTAATGTTACGAGTGCACGCTAGGACATGCAAGCCTCACATGAATGGGGTATTATTGGCCAAGAAAATAATGTTACAAGGTTATTTTTGGTCAACCATGGAGACAGACTGCTGCCAGTTTGTGCGAAGATGTCATAACTGTCAAGTCCATGGCAACTTTATTCATGCACCTCCACAGCAGCTCCACAACCTATCATCACCTTGGCCTTTCTCTGCATGGGGAATAAACGTCATCGGAGCCATCAACCTGGTAGCCTCCAATGGACATCAGTACATCTTAGTAGCCATTGATTATTTTACAAAATGGGTGGAAGTAGCCTCCTACAAGACAGTTACTGCCGCTGTGACAGAGAAGTTCATCAAGAACAACATTATCACCCGGTACGGGGGCCCACATTCCATCATTTCCGATAATGTGACAAATTTCACAGCCAAAAAGGTTGAGGATGTCCTACAGGAGCCAAATAAACAAGAAAATCCCAATTAATCAATAAATAAACCCTAATTAACTCAAAATCCCTAAATAAACCCTAATTAAAACTTAAAACCATAATTTCAAATCAATTAAATAAAACCCTAAAATCCAAAATT
>JAMKQA010037683.1:0-10386 GCA_024699735.1 Posidonia australis | reverse complement strand
AAACATGCTAAGCATCACATTCTCATCATTTCTACATATTTAGCATATTTTTCATGCATTATCTCAGATTTTACCCCAATCTGGTGTTCTCTGTAAGCGAAGAAGGAGAGGAGATGGGAACGTGTACCTGGCTCCGACGAGCCTCTCATACCCTCCCACCAGCGGTGCACGGCACCAGCCCAGCTCCTCACGCTCGCGCGAGCTCCTCTGGCGCGCGACACCTCTGCAGCCCCACACTCCCTCTCGCCTTAAATCTACTTCTCTACTTCTCCTCCCATGCCGCACACCTCTTCTTAACGGCTCCAACGCCTGCCATCTCGGAATCTCGCCGATGCCCACCAGCTATGCACAGCTCTGGGCGGAGGGGACGGGACGAGCAGCCCTTCCCCCGCTAGGGTTCACGAGATCGGGCTCCGTCACGGGCGTGGGGAAAAGAAGATGGGTAAAGGCCTCGTGCGGCACAGCTGGCTCTTGACCGAGTCAAAGCCCAAGCCTAAGCCCAAGTGGGTCCACCGCAAGCACGGGTCCCAAAGCAGAACCGACCCACTAGCCACAGCAAACGCACTACAGGGGAGAAACCAAAGCACAACACAGAGAGAGTCCACAGCCTACCAACACAAACTGGATTTACCATTAATAAACCATACACAGATAATTACAAGAAATTCATGGTTTATATTAAATGGAAAAAAAACTAGACACAGATGTTACAATTGTGGTGCTCCACGTTGGTGCTCCCACCTAGCTGCTGGACCATGGCTTGGGGTCGGCTTGTGCGAGGATCTCTGGCTAATGTCAAATAGGGATCAAAAGTGGTTAAGCTTGCCGTTTCCAAAGCAACATCTTCAGGAGGATCCAACTATGAGCCGCCTCAAAATTGGGGTGTCTACAGATGTCCCTCACTGAGCGAGGTTGAGGGATGGAGGGAACCGAGACCGATGCTCAGGGTTGACAAGATATCCCCATTTTGAGGCCACGGAGGAGTGATGTTTGCTATAGGCACTAGGTCACTTATCCAGTGGATGCACCGAAAATCATGACTTGTTGCCAAATGCAAATGGAAAGTGTAAACATGCATGCGAATGCCGAGCCAAATGCGTGAAATGCAATGCGATGATGAGTTTAAATACAACTGCAAGAGCTGATGCTGAATGCGATGATGAAGTGCTATTGCAAAAAGCAAAGGAATCCCGCGCACAGATGGAACCATTGGTAGGAAAATGATAAGTTGTCGGACTCATCAGCCAGATTATTGAGGTTATCTACCTGAGGCGGTGGGATACAACAAGTCAACCAAGTCTTGTCAACCCAATCGCCAGACAACGTGACGGTTGTTAACCGAGTAGTTGGGGATACCAGCCCAAAGAAAAGGGGCATGACAAACATACTATTTTTCAAGAAAGAGGGTTTTGTCTGCAGGGACCAAGGGCAAGCAAAGGGATTTTGTGCCCACGAAAACCCAAAAGAAAAGGATAGAATAGGACCTCGACCTCCTGGTCAAATGTCAACCAGTTGGATTTCGCTCTCGCGAACATCAAAGGAAGAGGATAAAGACCTTGACCGCCCGGTCAAAGGTCAAGCAAAAGGATATGACCTTGAATGCCCAGTCAAAGGTTGACTTTGACCACCCGGTCAAAAGTCAAGGAAAAGGATCTCGCACCCGCGAGAATCTGTAAAAAGCAAAGGAGATGACCTTGACCACAAGGTTGAAGGTTGACTTTGACCACCCGGTCAAAACTCAAAGAAACGGATATGGAAATGACCTCGATCGCCCGGTCGAAGGTCGACTTTGACCACCTAGTCAGAAGCCAAAGAAAAGGATAAGGAAAATGACCTCGACCGCCCGGTCGAAGGTCGACTCTGATCGCCCGGTCAAAAGCAAAAGAAAAGGATCTCGCGCCCGCGAGAAAAAAGAAAAGAAAAGACCTTGACCGCCCGGCCAAAGGTTGACTTTGACCGCTCAATCAGAAGCCAAAGAAAAGGATAAGGAAAATGACCTCGACAGCTCGATCGAAGGTCGACCTTGACCGCCTAGTCAGAAGCCAAAGAAAAGGATAAGGAAAATGACCTCGACCGTCCGGTCAAAGGTCAACTCTGACCGCCCGGTCAGAAGTCAAAGAAAAGGATAAGGAAATGACCTCGACCACCCGGTCGAAGGTCAACTCTGACTGCCCGGTTAGAAGCCAAAGAAACGGATAAGGAAATGACCTCGATCGCCCGGTCGAAGGTCGACTTTGACCGCCTGGTCAGAAGCCAAAGAAAAGGATAAGGAAAATGACCTCGACTGCCCGGTCGAAGGTTGACTCTGGCTGCCCTGTTAGAAGCCAAAGAAAAGGATCTCGCGCCCGCGAGAATCCAAAAAAAGCAAAGCAAAGGACCATGACAACCCAATCAATGGTCAAATAAAAGGATTTTGCGCCCACGAAAATCTGAAGAATGAAGGGACAGAAGGATCTCATCCGTCTGGAACAAGAACCCGAAAAAGAAAGCGATAATCCCAGGACTGTCCCCCAGGAAGGAAGCTGGCTCAGTTGCACAATGGAGGGCACGACTGCAATTGTGCTCGTTGTTGGCTCTATAGCACAGAAACTACTGCTCTTGTTAAGATGCTTATGCAATATCCTTTGAAAGAACCTTGTTGGAGTTCCGATCTTAATTGGCTTTGTTTGCGAGTTTCACAAAAAGTTGGGGCGTATTTGCAATTTTCCAAAACTAGTGGGGCCTTATTGCAAATTAGCCTGATATGGCAAACTTCTGATGGTTGTATTACTACTGTGCTACTGATATTTGAAATTCTACTGAGTGCTAGCAAGTTTCTGCTCAAATGTGATTTGTCGCACCCTTTGTGGGCTATTCTGCAAATTTCACGTTGTTAAGGGGTTTTCTGCAAATTACCCCACTTGGTGAATTTTTGCAGACCATGTACTTGCTTTTCTTGGCATTTAGCCTTTTGCCTTTTGCAAGCTACAGAGTGCTGAGGATAACAATGCAATTCTTGTAGCCATTCCGCTCTTCGGACCTTGGAAATTAAGATACTTGCACTGCTTGTGTATGATGGGGCCCACTGGATAACTGTCATAATTGCTAAATCATATCTGCTGGGGCATCTAACCTTAGTGACATCAAAAACTGTTCTGATGTCCTGCAGACATTGATTGGTGCACTAATTGCTAAGGATCATGAACATCTGTGGGTTTGAAGCATATCATCCTCATTGTTGAGTATTGCCAAGTTTGAAGTGAAATGGCACTTGTTATGTGCTGCGGCTAGATTCTGGAAGCCCACTTTCCATGTATTTCACTTCAGGCAAACAGAGCTTACTCTTGCCTTGGAAGCAGTCCAACGAATCTACAGGCTATTGCCGTACATGTCACCAAGCCAGTTTTATGTGCTATGACAGCTATGCTTCTGTGTTGCGTTAACTGAGAGGCTTATCTCGAAGTGCTTGTGAGAAGCCTCATTTTCATGCTCCTAAAAGTAGTACTGTCCCAATGATCTCCTTGACTTAGAAAGGCAGCTGGCATGCCCCAAGTCAAAGGCCTACTTCCAACCAAAAACTAGTTAACATGCCTCTAGTTGAAGATCCCTTTTTTTTTGCCAATATTCCGACTCAAAAAGGCAGCTAGCATGCCCTTGGTTGGAATGTGGGCAAACGCCTTGCAAAGCGATGCAAAATGCAAAAGTGGTGCGATCAAAAATGCTGAATGCCAAATGATTTATGCAAGACTCATAAGATGGAAGTAAGATTTATGCATGGTGTATAGAAGATATGCCCTCAACACTGAGGAAGCCTTCATTGCCTACTACAAGGAACTAGAATGTCCTCAACTCACTTGGTGCAACCTGGATCCTTGGGTTTATGGTGGCTCTCACTCAACCAATGGGCTTTCAGGATAAAATGGGCTCCATGCCAAACTCCTAGGGCCCTATACCTACTTTTTTGGATAATTCATTTTTTTCTTTTCTTTTTTTTACTCCCTCAAAGGCATGCTGACCTACCTTATCCCTACTTGGAGGTAATAAACACCTAGGTTGAGGGGTGGCTGCTCTCTTTCTTTTTATTGTAAAAGGGGTGGCTAGTCCCTTTGCAAATATGGGCTTGGTAGGTGTATGCTTCGACTCCTCTCCAAGTTATGTGATAGGGATAGAGTCATCTTGCATGCCTCTCTCATTGGAGCCAACTTCTATCTGCAACTTCTATCTTCCTATTTCTTTTGTGCTCCGATGTCTCTTTTTTTTTTTCTTTTTTGGCTCACACTCACTCACGACCTATCATTTTTTTCTCCCTCAGGAGGTATAGGCTGCTTAGGAATCTGTACATTTCGTCCAATTCCCTGCAAATAATCACTCCCTCACCCCCTAGGTCACACAAGTAGAAACACGTGAGGAGGATCAAAACTCTTCCTAAGCAAGCTGGCTTCCCGATTTTCCTCATCGGGCAATGGTTATGCCAATGTTCATATTACAATTACAATGCAAACGAAAGGAAAATGCAATGCATATGATGTGATTTAGGTGATGTGCGGATGTAATAAACAAGAAACATAGAGATGCATGACCTATAATGGAATGTTTTGCAAGGCTCGGGAGTGGCCAACGATCACTGGTAGCACTTTTTCAGTTAGGAGGCATTGATGGGTGACAATAATCGGTCCAGCGAAAACTTTCTCTGATTCTTGAAGCTTGGTCCTGGTGATTCAGACTGCAGTGGTGAAACAACTGTTTTCCCTTTCTGATTCTGTCATGCTCTGCTAAGTCCTCCGCGAGCACCTCCAATTATTCTTGGAACAAAATATCTAGATCTTCAGTTGTATCATCTGTCAGGCTTTCTGAGTCTGCCTTCTAAGCAAGATCTTGTACTGCCGCAGCCTGACGCACTACTAACTGTTCTGACTCTGCTAGCACTGTACAACTCTGGAACTGCTTGCAGGTCTGCTCTGACTCTGAATGATCATTCTCTGGAAAAATTCTTCTGAATAAATCCAAGATGCTAGCGACTGTGACATTGAGGCTGTGAACAAAACTCTAGCTTGGATTCAAGATGCCTGCACTGGTAAAGTTAGTCAAAGCGTGGGAAATGATCATCTTTGGGGACTTACCGGAGCGTAGGGGTCTCTTCTGCTGGTATTGATACTTGTATCCCAATCTTTCGTGCTCTCTCTGTTCTTCTGCCTTGACTGGTTCAGCAATTCCTTTCTCGTATCCCCACTTGCGACACAAGTTTTCGACCATCAAACGGGGATCACTATGAATGTTCAAGGGCAGGAATGAAATTGACTGGCTTAAACTGGTTGACACGGTATAGAACATTACAGGTTTAAGGCTCGAAGTGGACGGGGTTTGGAGCTAGAGTAGAGATTGCCTCAATGGTAGGACGAATCAAACTAATTGACTCCTCAGAATCACCAAGGAAGGATAGATACAACTGACGTGGAAAAGGGGATGATACACCATGAATAAAAGATTGGGACGAATAAAAGATCAGATAGAAACAATAGAAAAGTTGGAATTGACTCCCGAGGGGCCTGCTGCTCCCAGGGCTGAATGCTGAGGTAATGGCTGGCTAACTATGTTGGGTTGTGCTGGTGGTACTTGTGCGGCTGCTGATGTGAGCGCAAGGCCTACCGCCTGCGTGCTAATCACACTGACCTTCTGGTCAATCAAGTCCTGGATTGCGTTTTTTAGCGTGAGACAATTATCTGTTGAGTGGCCCACGACTCGATGGAAGTTGCAGAACGCACTCGCATTATACCAGGCAAGAAGCGGACTTGGTGGTGGGTGAACCTCAGGTAGCCTCAAAAGGGATGCGACTTTAGAGAACACCATGCCCAACGGCTCCACTAAAGGGGTATAATGGCGCCTGTCATGGCGTTGCTGCCTCGGCTGCGGATGTGCCAATGGCAGCACATCCTGGCCGGTGGGGTAGGATAAACTGGAGTGGCAGTGGGAGTGATGTGTGATGCATGAGGTGCTTCAGGTGTGGGCGTGGGTTCATAAACTACTTGGTGCTAAGGGGGCGGATGGACATTCACTAGTGCAGTAAATGATCTAATATAAGATATTGCATCCCTAGAGGGGTCCCACCTCTTGGGTGGATTGGCATTATGGTTATTGTTGTTGTTGTTGCTGCTGGTGCCACTATGTGAGGAAGTGGCTTGCCTGGCAAATGCAGAGAGCACTGGAAAACTGCCGCCGTGTAGTGAACTCTCAACACGAGCACTCGCTCGAAACATAGTAGAAAAAGTGGTGACTGGCTGTATGCTGAGTAGAACCCCGACTGCTGGTTGTGCTCCTCGTATCACGATCTCAATAGACTCCTCATCGGAGGGCCTATCTTTGACCTGCGAAGCCAAGGACCGCCAACGTCCAACATACTCCCCAAATGTTTCTTGGGGCCTCTGCTTAATTGCGACCAAGTCCTCCCGCTTTGAGACTAGGTCAAGGTTAAAGGAATACTGTTCGAGGAACACCTGTGTAAGGTCGTCCCAAGTCTTGGTGGTGACCATGTTGAGGGAAGTGAACCACTTCAAAGCAGGCCCCGTAAGACTCTTTTGGAACAGGCGGATTAACAACCTTTCTTCAGCCTGGAGCTGGGCGAGGTCTCCACAATAGACCTTGAGATGGGAAATCAGGCAGCCCCTACCATTGTATTTTTCAAACTCCGGGATTTGAACGTTCGGAGGGAGAGCCACCTCTGGAAAATAACAGAGGTCCCAAAATTGGTAGGATTGGCAATCCCCTGCCTTGCACTTGTCGGAGTGTGCGCTCAAAATCATTCACCCTCGCAAGGAGAGCGTTTAGAGCTACTACAGTAGCAAATTGTGCAGCGGAGGTAGGTGCCGCGTACACTGTATGGGTCGCCCCTAAGGGCTCCTCTAGATCCACCATTCCGCCTTCTAGTGCTACGGCAGGATAACCAGTGTACCCATGCATGGGTGTTGTGTGCTGTGGGACAAAAGAAGAGGCTTGTGTCTGGTACATGGGTGAGGATAAGGCAGGGGGTGGTGCTACAGTAGGTGCAGAATGTGGGAGCAAGAGCTGTTGGACCAGAATAGCCCCTGGTACTACGCTCACAACGGGTTATGCTCCCACCATCTTGGAAGGCTGGCCACCAGATAATGGAGATGCATGTTGTGGTGGGTGCTGTGGCGGTGCTGCAAAAGGCAATGTCGACACCCTTATCGCAAAAGAGACGAGGGATGGCGACGACTGTGGGGGTGGTGTAGTGGGTGCAATCTGTGGTCTTAGGGCTGGTTGTAGAGGCAACTCGGGAGTCGAGAAGGAAAAACCTGAAAAGGGCTGAAGCACTAGTGCCAATCCCTACAACTGTTGGGTGAGGGCCGACATTTGTTGCAGTTGCGCGGTCATGGGATCATCACTAGTAGCTCCAAAGGATGGAGGCAAACTAGGGACAAAGGAGTCATGAAATTGAGAACCCAGTTGTCCAAACAGGGGAGAAGCTACTACAGAAACAACCGCAATCGGAGGGGTGCTGGAAAACACATAGTCCTGAGGAGCAACAGCAAAAGAACCCTGGGGAAGGGTCATGGGAAGAGACTCAACTGCTGAGGCCCCAAAAGCAGCAGAAGACCAAGATGAAGGTCCCAAAGATGGGGTAGCCACAGGGACACAGAACTGGGATGGCGGAGGTCCTCCGGACGCTAAGGCAAAAGTGAAGGCAGCAGTGATGATAGGGACAGAGACAAAGCGAGGGTATACTGAAACAAGGACCTCCTCCAAGACAGTAGAGGAAAGGGGCTTGCTAGTTTGTCGGGCCATAGCGGATTGTGAGCGGGTACGGATTGGACTGCGGCTAGGAACAAGAGGACGAACCCTAGGACGAGCTATCATCAAAGGTGACAAATAACTCGGGAGATGCGGTCGAAAACCGGGTCGCACCGGGTGTCAGCGAAAGGAAAAACCTCAAGCTCTAGCCAAGGAACTCGCACACTAACAGGTACTCTTTGTACAAAAACAAAGAAACAAGTTAGAAAAGATGTAGTGCTTATGATGGTATGAGATGCAAATGAATGCTTCTAGCATGTGCTCTCTCACAGTCTAGGGGTGTCCTACCAAGCCATCTACTCCAGGTTCACATAGGGGTAAATGGGTCTCCAACTCAAGGTTAGAAGATAGAGGTTCCCATTCTAAATCCTAGCCAAAGCTTAAGTAGTAAATGGGTGGTGCATTCGGGGCCTCGTCCTCTGCCAAAGCAGTAGATTGTACCCTCTACTAACACTGACATGACCCTGGACAAGGGGGGACATATCGGTATCTCATCCCACGCCAAAGCCATACAATGAGAAAACTGGGAAATTTCCTTCGCAAACAATAGCTGGACTCAAGAGATGAGAAGATGCATGCCCTATATGATGAATGCAAAATATGCTTTAAGTCTTTTACTTGCAAATTTATTTAACCATGGGGGAAAAGTTTGCAATTTGTCACTAGTTTGTGTCTAATTTATTAATTTTGGTTTTTATGTCTTTATTAACCAAAAGGGGAGAGAAAACATGTCTATAATCTCCTAAACATGGCATATACAAGAAGGGAAGAAAACATGCAAACATGTTATGTGCAAAAGTGGTGGCATAGTAAATGTGTAAAGGAAAACACCCAGTATACAAAAGGCATGCACGTAAGAAAGATACAACTTATATTACAAAGAGGCAACAAGCAAAGCTTGGGAAGCAAGCAAACAAAGAGAAAAGCCAAAGTAAACAAAAGCCAGGATCTGGTTTTCACCAGCAGAGTCTCCAGTTCCGGTAACCATGCTTGCGACAGCCTCGTAACTAGCACGGATGGCCAAATGCGCGAGGGTCGGCATAGTCACAGCAAAACAATAAAAAGCAAATGATAAAAATGCAGGAGTTGCCACCTAGTCTACTTGAAAACGGGAGACGAGGAAAACCGTTTTAAAACATTTAAAACCATTCCATAAAAACCAATGGAAAAGGTCAACACGAACCAGAAAATGGGCAAGGATCCCTATTGCGCACAAGGAAGGTATTAGGCACCCTCGTGAGCCCAAAAAATCGGTCTTTCATGGGTTTTCGTTTATTTATATGAAATGTTGGCCTTTCAGCCTATTTCTGTACGCCCGAGGGCTATATGCCATGCAATGCTACATGCAAGTGGTGCCTTATGCTAAACATGGATAGAGTGACTGTAGGGTGTGTCCTAATGCTCAAAAAGGTCACCCGAGTGGTGGATCAAATACGGTGCAAAGATATTGCACGGATATGACCAAAGATCCAATAACACCGAATGGCTTTCGTCCTCACTTCGCTATATGCAGAACTTAGGCTACCATGCATAAATGTGGATGAAAATAGACTGGAGTCCTCCTGATATATCCAGGAGGACACCCAAAGAAAACCAAAGGCAAAGCAAATCAGGAAACATGCTAAATACCATGCCAAAAAGCTACTATGTGAAGTGAAAAACAGGCATGTGTGCCTATTTGGTGCGTGTCTGGCGCACCAGTCTAGTGCGCCAACTATGTGCACCTATATGGTGCGCCTATCAAAATGCTGGTCAGACAGTAGGCTAGACTAATGTGCCATGCGATATAAAACCTTGCAAACATGCATTAGACCATCTGAAAATGCACCATGGACCTCTAAAAGACTTGATCACATATGAGTGAGTTTCCCCTCTTCCACAAGGTCATAAAAGAAACATGAAATCCCAGAAAGCATGATGTGGGTCTTGTACTCAAGGGCTATATGCCTCACACAAGACCACACAACCCTACTCTGAATAAAGCTATTGGGTTTTAGCCATGCTACCCGGTTCTGGATCATGGACTAATGCATAAGAGCTCCTCAAATAGGAGACCATGGGGCAACCAATTCACCAAACCCTAGTAATAGGTTGATTATGCTAGATGCAAAACTAAAACAAACAGTACTATCACATGCTGAAATCGTGCAAATAAGAACATGACATATCAAGGATAAAACATCATGAAAATCAAAGTCTAAGACAATCGGAATAGCATGCAGATTATGATGCAAAGTTGGCTGCCTGCACCCTGCGACCAGGCTGGTGTGCCAGCTAGGTGCGCCAGGTTGGTCCGCCAGGTCGGTCCACCCTAGATACTCTGTTTCAAACTATGGTCTGACTTCAAAGCCTGGACCAAATGAATGCAACCAACTAGGTTACTGATTACCCAAATCATTAAGATAGATGCCAAAGAACTTAATCATGTTAAACAAATGAGCATAAAAACCCTCTTATCACTCTATCCTCAAGCCATGCATATTCATAGATTTACAGGGACTGCAGTTACTGTTGATGAATTTTATGATTCATGTAGTGATTCAGTTGACTTAGGAATCATGTGGAAAAGATAAAACATGTAAAGAGAAATGAATTACAGTT
>JAMKQA010037679.1:0-10324 GCA_024699735.1 Posidonia australis | reverse complement strand
CATGCCTTATTCCAATGTAAAAGAACAAGAATTAAAGGAAAAGTGAGAAGGCCTACCTTTTCCTAGATGTTCCTTCAAAGAAGACTCGAGATAATAAGCTCCTTGATGCTCTGGAAGGGCTGAGAATATCTCTGGATGCAAGAAGAAAGCTAAGAGCTCAAAGGGACAGTTGCAGAATTCTGGTTGCAATTGTGTGTCTTCAGCTTTTCTAAATCTCCCAAATGGCTACCTATAGGTGTCTATTTATAGGGAACTCTTAAGGGTAACTCATAGGAATGCAGGGAGTCTCGTAGACGAAAAGTCTGGAAGATTCCATGGCATATTCGTTGCTGAAGGTAACAGCCATGGAAGGTGGAAAACCAGCAGCCAGAAAAGTGGTTGTGCGTCAGGTTGGTGCGCCAGCTTTGTGCTCCAGTTATGTGCACCACCTATGTGTGCCAGGTAGGTGTGCTAGCTAGGTGTGCCAGGTAGGTGTGCTAGCTAGGTGTGCCAGGTAAGTGTGCCAGCTAGGTGCTCTCCCTACTTGTCTAGATTTCTAATTGGGCTGCGGGCCTGCTATAGGTTTAGATTTGGTCAGCCACATCCAAAGCTACATCTGGAAAATTATCAACGAGTCCCTCAAAATCGGGGTGTCTACAGATGCCCCTCCCTGAGCGAGGTCGAGGGACGAAGGGAACCAAGATTGATGCTCAGGGTTGACAAGATACCTCCATTTTGAGGTTACAAAAGGATGGTGTTTGTTGTAGGCAGTAAGTCACTTATTCGATAGATGCACCGAAAATCATGACTTGTTGCCAAATGCAAATGTGAATGCGAAATGCATGCAACTACTGACCTAAATGCTGGAGATGTGATGCCAATGCATGATGCAAATGCAAAAGCCGATGCTGAAGGCCAATGCTAAAGCTGATGCTAATGCTAAAACAACAAGGCAAAAGATATAGAAATCTTGCACACAAGGGAAACCACAGGCAGGAAAATGATAAGTTGTTAGACTCATCAGCCGAATTATGAGGTTATCAACCTGAGAGACGGGATACGACAAGCTAATCAAGTCTCGTCATACCAAACGCCTGACAGTGTGACGGTTGTCAACCGAGTAGTTGGGGATACCAGCCCAAGAAAAAGGGGGGGCATGACAAACATATAAGTTGTCAAGCAAAACAGGGCCCGGTCCGCACGGACCAAGGGCGAACAAAGAGATTTTGCGCCCGCGAAAACTCAGAAAAGAAAGAGAGAAACAAAAGGACCTTGACCGCCCAGTCAAAGGGTCCAACAACGAGATTTCGCGCCCACGAAAACCTAGAAGAGAAAAACAAAAGGACCTTGACCGCCCGGTCAGAGGGTCAAACAACTGGATTCCGCGCCCGTGGAAACCCAGAAGAGAAAAAACAAAAGGACCTTGATCGCCCGATCAAAAGGTCAAACAACTGGATTTCTTGCCCGGGGAAACCCGTGAGAGGGGCTAGGACCTTGACCATCTGGTCAAAAGGTCGAGCCACAGGATTTCCTGCCCAAGGAAATCAGAGAAAGGGGCTAGGACCTTGACCATCTGGTCAAAAGGTCAAGCCACAGGATTTTCTGCCCAAGAAAATCCGAGAGAGGGGCTAAGAATTGGACCATCTGGTCAAAAGGTTAAGCCACAGGATTTCCTGCCCAAAGAAATCCGAGAGAAACCAAGGACTTTGACCGCCTGGTCAAAGTCAACCAGCTGGATTCCGCACCCGCGAAAGTCCAGGAGAAACAAAGGACATTTGACCGCCCAGTCAAAGCCAGCAAGGTGGATTTCGCGCCCGCGAAAATCCAAAAGGGGGCACATGATCTTGACCGCGCGGTCAAGATCAGCAAGCTGGATTCCGCGCCCGCGGAAATCCAAAAGGGGCAAAGGACCTTGACCGCCCGATCAAGATCAGCAAGCTGGATTCCGCGCCTGCGGAAATCCAAAAGGGGCAAAGGACCTTGACCGCCTGGTCAAAGTCAACAAGCTGGATTCCGCGCCCGTGAAAATCCAAAAGGGGTAAAGGACCTTGACCGCCCGGTCAAAGTCAACAAGCTGGATTCCGTGCCCGAGGAAATCCAAAAGGGGCAAAAGACCTTGACCGCCCGGTCAAAGTCAACAAGTTGGATTCTGCGCCCGTAAAAATCCAAAAGGGGCAAAGGACCTTGACCGCCTGGTCAAAGTCAACAAGCTGGATTCCGCGCCCGCGAAAATCCAAAAGGGGCAAAGGACCTTGAATGCCCGGTCAAAGTCAACAAGCTGGATTCCGCGCCCGCGAAAATCCAAAAGGGGCAAACGACATTGACCGCCTGGTCAAAGTCAGCAAGCTGGATTTCGCGCCCGCGAAAATCCAAAAGGGGCAAAGGACCTTGACCGCCCAGCATTACTCCACCAACCTCTCCTTAACCCCCTAAACACGCCTCCTTAACCACCGAGCGCCGACAGCCCAGAGAACACCGTCGCGAGCCACCACCGGAGGGGACAACCCACCAGTTGTAGGTAATCTTCTCCCCCGCGATACAAGCCTATTTTCTTCCTTGTTTTTCATCCAGCATCTCAGTCATGTCATCCTCAGCATGATTGCATCTCATTTTACTATGCATTCCAGCCATTTCAGTCATCTCCTCCACCTCCGGCAACATCGGAACCCAACTCCAGCGACGGAGGTAGGTGGAGGCTCCACTAGACCATTCTCGCATCTAGGCATGTAGGAACATTCCCTAGCATCCCTTCATGCTCATGCTTGCATAGAATTCATTTTAGAGCCACGGCATTAGGGTCGGCAAGTCGGCAAAGCTCGCAGCTCTGTTCTGCCTCCGGTATGCGCGTCGTGGTTGCGTGGCCAACATGTGCGGTTTCGTTAGGGACAGAACAAGCTGTCAGGCTAAGCTCTTGCACACACACCTCATCCATTTCTCACACCCCATCCTAGGACCAAACCCATGGCACACATCTATTCCTGATAGTCTCTTCTAGCTACCCATGCATTATAGAGCACTTTGCATCATCACATGTGGGTCTGCAAGATTGGCAAAGTTCGCTGCCATGTTCTGTCTCCGACAACCGCGTCCCGACTGTGCGTGTGACTTGCACAGTGGACATGCGCGGGTCTGCCAGGGACAGAACAGGTAGCTGGCCTAAGCCCTTACCCGCTTATCCCATCCATTTCCATCGCATATCCATGCATCCAAGCACATGCACTTGCATCTACATTAATCATGCTTATGACCTATGCCATCATGGATGATACACCACATAGCTCACTCCAAGTACTTTACATTTGATTACATACATTCACATTACTATACAACCTTGCCCCAAATCCTCCTCATGCACCATGAAATTCACATCATGCATCATGGCACATTTGCATGAGGAGCGATGACGATTACTATGTCGTATCCTTTTAACCGACGGTCCAGGATTTACATAACGTAGCTGAGCCCATTTACATTAATTTTCACCCCCTTGCATTTCATTCGCATCAGCATAGCATATATTATACATACATCTTAGTCCTAGTAAGCATACATGATCATTTGCATTTGACGACACACAAGCGAGTGAATGTCTAGAAAAATCGATTTCTCGGATGTATGGGGGTGCCTAATACCTTTCCCATGCGTAATAGGAGTAATTACCCTTTCTCTGGCCCACAATGACCAATGTGTTGCATCTATTAGGCACGGAGTATACACACACATTCATGCATACATTTGCATTCATTTTTTATTGTTTTTTTCACGTTTTATTGCATCCGATTTTCCTCGTCTTTCCAGCTTTAAAAGATTAGGTGGCAACTCCGTTTTGTCCTTATCGTTTTCTTTTTTTTTTTTGTGTTTTCTTCGGTGTCTTCAAGTCGAGTGTCCTTCCTCAGATTCACCATCTTTGTCGTGACCTTTTTGGTCCATCGCGTGCTCCCTCACCGCGAAAGGTCGGTTCCGGTATGGTCACACATGGGTCTAATTTAATAAAGAAACTCAGGTTTAAATCACAACAACATGCTAAGAATTACAATCATCAACACAAAAATACAAGTTATATCAGTTCATTGTTGTATCTTACAACATTACAATCGAATTACAATCAAAGAAGCCATACTGGCATACAACATTAGTTCTTCTTACAGAAAAAAGCATTAGTTCATTACTGTAGACACCCCGATTTTGAGGTATCTCATAGATAAGCTTTCCAGATGTTGTTTTGGATGTGGCTAATCCTTGAATCCCATTAGCTAATCCCATCCCAAACCTACAGCAGGCCCACAGCCTAATTAGAGATCCAGACAGGTAGGGGAGAGCACCGAGGTGGAGCACCAATGTAGAGCATCTAGCTAGCTCACCAAGCAGGAGCACGGCAGTGGCGCATCTAGCTGGAGCACCAGGCTGGCACACCTACCTGGCGCACCACGCTGGCGCACAACCACTTCTCAGGCTGCTGGCTGCTGGCTTTCCACTTCCCATGGCTGTAACCTTTGCAAACGAATATGCCATGGAATCTTCTCAGGCTCTTCGTTTACGAGGCTGCTTGTATTCTCTAGGAGTTACCTTTGTAAAGTTCCTATATAAGGACATCCATAGGCAACTATTTGAGCCCCTTCCCTTGATGATCTGAACTGATCTTATCATCTTAAGAAGATCTAGTACGAGTTATCTGTTGTTTTCTGCAATCCACTCTCTTTTCTCTCAAGCACTCCCTTATATTTTGGAACATTACCAGCCCTTCCAAAGCAAACAAGGATCTCATTATCTTTGATATCTCAAGAAGGAACACCTTGGGAGGTAGGTCCTCTCTTTCCCTTCTTCTTTAATTTCAGTTCTTGCACCAAGATAAAGCATGCCTTGAACATAACATCTAATCTGATTTTTTGCAGTTTATATAAGAGATTTTATGATAAAATGTTGATTTCATATACAAGATGTCTTGCATGTAAGATACATATGTTAAAAATCTGCATCACGTAATTCCTATGAGTGGTTTTATTATTTTTCTTTTCACTAGGATCCATGATCCATGCATACGCATGCTAGGATATGCAATAAACATGTTCTTTACATATTCACCACTTGCATATGGGCTGTCAAGTTTATCTTCACACACATGTTCTTTAAGATTTCGTATAAGTATTTCTACCATAAACCCATGATTTACTTTGCTTTCTAATCAAATAAAAGGAAAAGGTTTTCTGTTCATTTTCATCTCATCATATTTCTGTTTCCATCATTTACATAACTGGCTTAATAAAAAAAGAAATAACCTGTCTCTGAATCTGAACCAGAATTCTAAATCAGATTGCAGTCTGATCCAGATTTTCTAGGGAGCACCATCCTGGCGCACCTATAGGGCGCACCAGAGTGGCACACCAAAGCAGAGCACCACTCTGGCGCATCATTCTGGTGCACCAGACTGGTCAGAGAATAAATCACCCTATTTTGCATCCCCACCTGCATGTTTTCCCGAATAGTTTTGAGTCTGATCCTTTTAGTGGTGATTCCTTGGTATTTCATGATTGTGCATACATGGTTTCAGCTTCAAACAATGTTGTTTTCTAAGTCATTTTACCCTTTGGATTTTCAGTCCATGGTTCAAAATCTGGTAGGCTGATTGCACTTTGCTCCCCTATGGAGATTCTATGCATCAGCCCATGATCCTGGGACATGGTTGAACCTTGTTTTCATTTAGCATAAGTAGGATGTGGCTTTGTGTGAGGCTATTAGCCCTTGAGCACAAGATCCATGAGCTTCTCATACTTGCATGTCTCTCATTTTTAAAGGACATTTTCCATTTTTACAAGGACTTTACATTGCATAACTTTCTGAAACACATTTATATGACATTGCACTGCATGGCTATCTGGTATTTTCCTTGGCACATCTTTCTAGCCCACACAGGAGCATATAGGTGGTGCACCAGTCTAGTGCACCTAACAGGTGCAGAAGCCTGTTTTTGGTAGTACACATCAGGTTTTCACATGGTTTTTAGCATGATTTATTGCTTCAATTTGCTTTTAGTTTTCTCTGGCTTTCTTTCTAGATATATCCGGGAAGACCCTTTTTTGTTTTTAGCCATTTCTATGCATGTTAGATCATACATTGCATGTAGTAAAGCAAGGATGAAAAATCGCTCAAAATACTAGATCCTTGATCTCATTTATGCAATATCTTTGCATCGCCACTTGACCCAATATATGAGTGATACTTTTGAGCATTAGGACACACCTTGGACTCCATGCACCCTTATTTTAGCATAAGACACCACTCACTTAGCATGGCAAGGCATATCGCCCTCGGGCATACAGTAAAGGCTGAAAAGCCGACATTTCATAAACAAACGAGAAACCTATAGAAAGACCGGTTTATCGGGCGCACGAGGGTGCCTAATACCTTCCTCGTGCGTAACAGGGATCCTTGCCTGATTTTCTGGTTTATGACCTGCTTTTCATTGGCTTATTTGCATGATTTATATGGTTTTCCTCGTCTTCCATTTTAATAGACTAGGTGGTGACTCCTGCATTTTTATTTTATTTTTGCCGTGACTTTGCCGACTCTCGCGTACTTGGGCTTTTGTGCCAAAGTTACGAGGCTATCACCAGCATAGTTACAGGAACTGGCGACTCCACTGGGGATAATCAGATCCCGGCTTTGTTTTGGTTTCTCCTTTGCTTTGGCTTTTCTCCTTGCTTGCCTTTTTCCATGCCTTGCATTGGTGGTCCCTTTTATAAGTGATGTCTTTCTTGCATGCATGCCTTTGCATAATGATTGTTTTTTTTTTACACATTTGCAATGTCATCACTAGTGCACATAATTTGCATATACTTTTGCATGATAATTCATGGCTAAATTTCATGTTTATTTCCCTTCTTGTATATGCCATGCCTAGGAGATTAGAGACATGTTTGCTCTCCCTTTTTGGTTAATAAAAAATCATAACAACCAAAATCAATAAATCAGGCAAACTTGTGACAAATTGTAAATTTCCCCCACAGTTTAATAAGCTTGCAAGTAAAAGACTCAAAGCATACTTTGCATATATCATATAGGACATGCATCTTCTCCTCTCCTTAGTTCACCTATACAGTCTGCGACGGACATTTCTCGGTGTCTCATCCAATGGCTTTGGGGTGGGATGGAATATCGGGTTTGTCCCCCCTTGTCTGGGGTCGTGTCGGTGTAGTAGAGGGTACAACCTACTGCTTTGGCAGAGGACGAGGCCCCGAAAGCACCACCCATTCACTGCCTAGGCTATAGCCAGGATTTAGAACGGGGACCTTACTTTTTCTAAACTTGAGTCGGAGACTCATTCACCCTTATGTGAATCTGGAGTAGACAGCTTAATAGGACACCTGTAGGTTGTAGGAGAGTGCATACTAGAGGCATCCATTTGCATCTCATACCACCATAAACATTGCATCTTTTCTGACTTGTTTGTTTTTGTGCATAGGATTTCTGGTCTGTGAGTTTCCTTAGCCTGAGCTTTGGACCCTTCCTTTCATTGACTCTATTTGTGACCCTATTCACGACCGCGTCTCCCGAGTTATTCGTCATTTCCGACGATAGCTCGTCCTAAGATCCGTTTTATCCTTCCCAACCACAGTCCAATCCTTACTCGCTCGCTATCCACGATGGCCCAGCATGCCAGCGAGTCCCTTTCCCCTACTGTCCAGAGGAGGTCCCTGCCTCGGGATACTCTTCCTTGGTGTCTGTTCCAGTCATCACTGCTGCCTCCACTTTTACTTTAGCTTCTGGAGGACCTCCACCGCCTCAATTCCGTGTCCCTATGGCTACCCCGCCTTCGGGACCACCTGCCTGGTCTTCGTCTGCTGTTGGGGCCACAGCAGTTGAGTCTGTCTCTCCTCAGGGCTATGTGCTTACTAGCCCTCCTCCGACTGCGACTGCTCTGTAGTAGCCACCCCCCAGTTCGGGCAACTAGGATCTCAGCTTCCTGACTCCACGTCCCCTGCTCTACCTCCATCCTTTGGAGCCACTGGTGACGATCCCATCACCACGCAACTGAAACAAATGTCGGCCATCGCCCAGCAGTTGCAGGGATTAGCACTGGCGCTCTAGCACTTTTCAGCTTTGTCCTTCCCGGCTCCCGAGTTGCCTTCGCAACCGGCCTTAGCACCATAGTTTTCACCCACTACACTCCCTCCACAGCCATCGCCATCCCTTGTCTCTCCAACGATAGGGGTGTCGACATTACCTTTTGTTACACCTGCATAGCATCCACCACAACATGCATCCCTCCTATCTGGTGGCCAGCCCCCTAGGCTGGCAAGAACACAGCCCTCCGTGAGCATTGTACCGAAGACCATCCCTGTCCAATAACTCTTACTCCCTCACTCTGCACCACTTGTTGCACCACCTGTTGCACCACCCCCTGTATTGTCCTCACCCTTTTACCACACACAAGGTTCATCTTTTGTCCCCCAACGCACTGCACCCATGCATGGGTACACTGGCCATCCTACCGTGGCACCAGACAATGGAATGGTGGATCTGGAGGAGCCCCTAGGGGCGACCCATACAGAGTACACGGCACCCGCCTCTACTGCACAATCCACAGCTGTAGTAGCTCCAGATGCTCTCCTCGCAAGAGTAAATGATCTGGAGCGCACTCTTTGACAAGTGCAAGGCGGGGACCGCCAGTCCTACCAATTCCAGAACCTCTGTTATTTCTTAGAGGTCACTCTCCCCCCGAATTTCCAAATCGGAATTTGAAAAATACAATGGTAGGGGCTACCCAATTGCCCACCTAAAAGCCTATTACGAAGACCTCACCCAGCTTCAGGCTGACGAGAGGTTGTTGATCCGCCGGTTCCAAAAGAGTCTCACGGGGCCCACGTTGAAGTGGTTCACTTCCCTCAGCATGGCCACCATCAGGACTTGGGACGACCTTACACAGGCGTTCCTGGAGTAGAATTGTTTCAATCTTGACTTAGTCCCCAAGCGGGAGGACTTAGTCGCTCTCAAGCAGAGACTCCAAGAGACATTTGGGGAGTATCTTGGACGTTGGCGCTCTTTGGCTTCACAAGTCAAAGATAGACCTTCTGATGAGGAGTCTATTGAGATTATAATCCAAGGAGCACAGCCAGCGGTCGGGGCTCTGCTTAGTATCCAACCTGTCACCACTTTCTCGGCACTACTTCGGGCAGGCGGCCGTGTTGAGAGCTCACTGCGCGGCTGTAGTTTTCCAGCGCTCTCAGCGTTTGCCAAATAGGCCACTGCCTCGCATAGTGGCCCTAGCAGCAGCAATAGCAATAACAACAATAACACCAATCCACCCAGGAGGCGGGATCCCTCAAAAAATACAGTTTCTTATATCAGATCCCTTGTTGCTCCGGCAAATGTCCGCCCGCCCCCGCAACGCCAAGTAGTGTATGCACCCATGCCTACACCTAGAGCACAACATGCATCACACATTACCCCCACTGCCACACCAGTATACCCTACCCCATCGGCCAGGACGCGCCCACCGTTGGCACATCCACAACCGAAGCTACAACGCCGTGACAAGCGCCACTATACTCCTTTAGTGGAGCCTTTGAGCATGGTTTTTCCCAAGGTCGCATCCCTATTGAGGCTGCCTGAGGTGCGCCCTCCGCCGAATCCACTTCCTGCCTAGTACAACGCCAATGCGTTCTGCAATTTCCATCGGGTGGCCAGCCACTCAATGGATAATTGCTTGACACTTAGGGACGCTGTCCAGGATTTGATTGACCAGAGGGTCATAGTGATTAATACTCAGGCAGCCAGGCCAGCACCCACACCAGTGGCCGCCCCAGCACAGCCAGCACACCCCAGCATAGTCAGTCAACCATTGCCACAGCATTCATCTTCAGGAGCACCAGGTTCCTCGGGAGTCAATTTTGTTTCTTCTTCTTCTTCCCCTTCAGAGCCTGTCTCTTCCCCTATCCGCCCAACTGACTTGATTCATGATGAGTCATCCCCTTTTCCTCGCCAATTGTATCGTTCTTTCCTTGGCAATTCCAAGGAGTCTATTCATGTGATCTGTCCGGTTGTTGAGTCGGAGTATCCTGAGGCGCCGCCTGTTGTGTATACTTAGCCACCAGCCCCAATCTAGGCCAAGTCAGCCAGCACATCCTCAGGCCCATAAGTACCCTCACCAATACTCCCAGCGTCCTCAGGTTTATCCTCCTACTCGCCCCTCTCCTTCAAACACCCCTGTACAGTTAGCAGCCCGCCCCCCAGTTATTGTTACTCTGACCCACGACACGCATCGTGTTTCTTACAATTATGCCACAGGAATGTGTGCAGAAGTGACACGATCAAGCAGAGTATACAAACCCCCAACAACTAGGCCTAA
>JAMKQA010037678.1:0-13502 GCA_024699735.1 Posidonia australis | reverse complement strand
TGGCCATCTATGACTATCTGGACCAAGAGGAATTGGGTTCTACCCACTCTGAGAAGCCTACCTCTAGGCCCCCCACTCCTGTGCATGCACCAGGTGAGGATTTGCATACATTTTGTGAAAACAATAATGATTTCAGTCATTGTTCTGTTTCTAGTAACTCTTTGGATTCCAATGCTGTTAATATGATGCTTCCTGTTAATTCTGGGTCTTATTTTGAGGATCCTCTGAGATGGGATTCCTATGATCATTTTAAATGTTTTTGTGAGAATATTGGTATCTCATTGTCTTCTAAAGAAGACTCAATTGTCTTTTTTAATCAAGTTAGGAAGGATCAGGGCAAAGAGTATGTTAATCTGGAAGATCCTTATGTATCCTTTGATGGGAGGGGATCTTCTGTTTAGGTTTAAAAATTCTTATTATGATCATAGCAGCTTGGAATATTAGAGGATTGGGGTCTGGGCATAAGAAGAGAGAATTAAAAGAATTCATTGTATCTAACAAGTGTGATATCATTATTGTCCGTGAAACTAAAAAGGAAGAGTTTTCTGAAGGGTCATTAAGATTTTTAGGAAGCAATAAAATCAATACATGGTCTTTGGTTCCCTCTATTGGTGCTTCAGGGGGGATACTTATAGGTTGGGATAGCAGGCAATACAAGGTTATCAGATGCATCCCCTCCTGTTTCAGTCTTTCCATTAATTTTGAAAGTTTAGACAATAATTTGGTATGGTGACTCACTAGGGTGCATGGCCCTTGTGATCAAAGCCTGAAACCCTTTTTTATGGAAGAATTACAACATATTAGCACTCTGGTTAACAATATATGGCTCTTGGGAGGTGACTTTAATGTGATAAGGTTCCTAGTGAACACTCCCCTCTCATTAGCAGTAACATTCATATGGACAGATTTAATGAATTCATTGATCAGAATTCCACGATAGATTTATCACCAAACAACTTCTCTTTTACCAGGACAAACTTTCAAGATAACCCTACAATGGTTAAGCTTGATCGTTTCCTTATGTCCCCAGGTTGGTCAGTGAGTTTTCCAGATTCTTTGTGCTCGGGCAAAGCTAGGATTGTGTCTGACCATATTCCAATTCTGATTAATACTTTATCCCCTCCCCCCCCGTTTAAATTCTATAAATCTTGGTTTTCCTATGATGGTATTGAACAAGTAATAAAGGAATATTGGTGGCAGAATGGTTATCCACTTTCTATATCATCACCTGTTTCTGAGTTTAGTTTTAAATTGAAAAATCTGAAAGCTATACTCAAAAAATGGATAGAGCCAATTAAAGTCATCAGAACCAAAAGACTCAGAACTATAGAAGTTCTAATTCAGGAGATGGATAGTCAAGCTGAATATTCTGATAATATAGATTGGGTTCAGAAAAAGGCCTTGAGACTAGAACATCTTAATCTCCTTAAAGAGCAAGAAGTATATTGGAGACAAAAATCTAGAATACAGTAGCTGAAGGAAGGGGACTTGAACACCTTCTTTTTTCATAATATGGTTAAATGCCATAGGAGGACCAATAATATCTCTTCTCTACTTATTAATAACACTGTATCCATTTCTCATTTGGAAATTTGTAGTGAAATAGAGAATCACTTCACAAGGTTATTCAATAGGGGTGTTAATCCTCAAATAACTTTGAACTGGGATGCTTTAATCCCAATTAAAATATCTTCTCCAGAACAGTTAGAGATTCCTTTTGAGGAAGAGGAAATTAGAGCAAGTGTTTTTCATCTTGCTGGGGATAAGTCCCCAGGTCCCGATGGATTTCCTCTATTCTATTTCCAGCATTTCTAGGATCTTCTGAAGAAAGAGATAATTAATATCTTCAATGTGTTTCACTCTTCTTATGATTCTGAATTCCTATCTTCAGTTAATCAGACCTTTATTGCATTAATTCCAAAAAAGTTGGGTTCCATTAGGATACAAGATTTTAGACCCATTAGCTTACTTAATAGCATATATAAAATCATTTCAAAAACACTGGCCTCTAGGTTGGCTCCAGCTCTAAATTCTGTCATTGATGCATCTCAGTGTGCATTTCTGAAAGGGAGATCCATTGGAGACTGTTTCCTGATTGCTCAGGAAACCCTTCATTTTATGAAGTCTTTTAATACCAAAGGTTATATGCTGAAAATAGATTTTGAAAAACATTTGATAATGTAAATTGGAACTTTCTTCTAGATTCTCTTGTTGGATTGGGCTTTGGAGATAGGCGGATCTCTTGGATCAGTATGTGTATAAAGTCTGCTAAATTTTCAGTGTTAATCAATGGATCACTTAAAGGCTATTTTGGAGCTTCTAATGGGTTAAGGCAGGGTGATTCCCTATCCCCACTTTTGTTTATCATTGCCTCCAATGTTCTGAATGCTATGTTGAAGGTAGCCAAGAGAAATAATCTTATTTCTGGGATAACTTTTCCTAATAGTGGCCCTTTTGTGGTTAATCTGCAATATGCAGATGATACTCTATTATTTTTGTCTGAAAATAAGGAGAATTTGATTAATGTCAAAATAATATTATGTTGTTTTCAGACATGTTCTGGTCTAAAAATCAATTTCCTAAAATCATCATTAACTAGAGTGGGGGTTACTCAGACAGATCTGCTATCTTCTTGTGACATCATGGGATGTGAGAAGCTTGATCTCCCAATCACATATCTTGGATTGCCTTTGCATTTTAAAAAAGTTAATGCTAATAGTTGGGCTCCTGTGATTAAGAAAGTTACCAAGAAACTTTCTTCCTGGAAGGCTAGGCACTTATCATTAGGGGAAAGACTTACCCTAGTTAATGCTATTTTGTCAGCAATTCAAACATACTATTTGTCTATTCTTCATATGCCTTCTAAAATAGAGAAAAAAATAGATACTTTAAGAAGTAAATTCTTATGGAATTCTCTATCTACTAATCATAAAGGGATGCATCTTATTAAATGGGCTAATATCTGTAGATCTAAAAAGCAAAATGGTTGGGGTATTATTAATTTGAAAAACTTCAGTGCAACTCTAAAGACCAAGTTAATATGGCAATTTTTCTCTAATCAATTCAATCCTGGTTGGAAGCAATTGATCAAGGCAAGATATTTGCATAGGGGTCTTGGAGCTATCCTGAACTCATCTACTGCTAGTTGCTCCCCACTGTGGAGCTATTTAAAGCTGGGATTTAATTTTTTCAATTGCTTTACTTCTGTCTCTGTTGGCAATGGTCATAATACAATTTTTTGGAATCAAAAATGGTTCAATGACTGTCCCCTATGTATCTCTATGCCTGAATTATACAGTGTAGCTAGATTTAAAAAAGCTTCTGTAAAAGAAACTGTGGACATATTTTACAGAAATTTTAACAGATTGTTTCTAATATCTCAAGGCTATACTTTTAATCCTAGAGTGCTTCAGGAAGCTCAGCTGAAAAAATTTGTTAATATTTTGCAATCCTTGTATTTGGGAAATAGTGATGATAATTGCAATTGGCTGCCTCCTAATCAAAGTCTTTTCTCAGTAAAGGCAGCATACAGTATTCTTAATGATGGGGGTCTTCGTAATGTTTTTTACAATTGTATTTGGGCTAGTTGTACTCCATTAAAATTAAAACTCTTTTCATGGTTAGTCATTAAGAATAAGAATTTGACAAAAGATAATTTATTGAAGAGAGCATGGACTGGGTCCCAATTATGCACATTCTGCTAAGTTAGCAATGAAAATAACAATCACTTGTTCTTAAATTGTTCATTTGCTAGGAAGATTCGGGATTTTTTCCTGGCTTCAGCTCTTTACCCTGGTCATTTTAACATTGCTGATTTATTTTTATCTGCCCCTCAGCTCAAATTTTATTTGCCTTATTCTGGGTGGACTTTGTTGCTTCAAATCATTCTCTGGTTGATTTGGAAAGAAAGGAATAATAGGATTTTTCGAAATTCATGCAAATCTTGTTCTTCCATCATTTATGATATTATTACTCTGATAAATCTCTGGGTAGATAATCTGGTTTCAGGATTTGATAAGGAGGATATGAGGCAATTTATCTCTGCCATGGCAATTCAGCCTATGGAATCCTCCAACCCCTCTTCTATCCCTTCTTCCAGAATCCCTTCAGGAGTTGATTCTCTACCCCTTGGAGAATCTGGAAGAGTGACTATGCCCTCTGATGAAGTTTGAGACTTCTCTTCTCAGTTCCTGTTATTTTCTTCCACCATTGGTGTAAATTTTGATACATTATTAGGCTGTTAGCCTACGGATCTGTAATATTTACTATTGGACTTTGTTTCTTACCTGGCATTTAAGCCGATGAAATATTAAATACCTAAACCGTTAACAAAAAAAATATTATTTAATATAGGATTAACTTCCAACGCACACTCTTTTTTTAAATTGAAAACAAAAACATATAAAAAAGAATCCTTCAATTTTTTTTAATGATTCTAAAGCTTAGGAAGGTTACTTTAATTAGAGGTGCATTGTCCAAATTTCCAAGTTCAAATGTATTAAAAAGTAATGGAACAAAATTTTCCAGTTGAATTGAAATTAGTGCAAATAATTGATAACATAACATCATTGAATTTACAAGTAATTGGATATACATGTTATAAGTGTCCAAATGGTTTAAAATTTTATATACATATTTACATGATGTTGATCAATATCTATTCATGTAACGTCTCGATCCCAGACACGTTACTAAATCACAGTCACATAAGCATAATTACACTAATTACAGAAACATTAAATAACTGTAACTAAGGCTCACCTTCAGGATCACAATGTACGGCTAGAAGTTCCGACTCCTGCACCGGGACTCGACTGCATCGAACTACACCTGAAAACAAACAAACATATGTGAGTGACATCTAAGTCACCCAATACGGACCCTAAACACACAAAACTACAGAAATCTCTGTAAAACTGATAAAAGTCAACTTTTTAATTTTTTTTCAAAGTCTAATTTTCTTTTAACAAGATCCACTTTTCCTTTTTGAAACCTCATTCACTTTTATTCTGTTTAAAATCACTTGGGATCTTGAGCCCAAATCCAAACTCTTTTCAAAACATATCTTTCTTTTTTCAAAATATTTGGAAATTCATTCCAAACACATTCTTTTTCAGAAACTCACATTTTTCATTTCTTTTGAAAAATATCTGGAAATCATTTTCCAAAACATGCCCTTTTCCATACTTGGGATTTCTTCTCAAAATCAAAATCACTTCTAAAATTCATATTTCTAACCAGATCCAGCCTAAAACACAATGCCTCGCAGGACTCAAACCAAAACCTCAAACATTGGTTGGTAACTGGTTAAAACCATAATTCTGATTCCTTTCTAGGATTCTAAGACAATTTATAAGTCTAATCCCAAACAAACCACATTTTTTTTCGTTTTACATTTCCACTTTTCTTTACTAATGTTACCTTGATCAGGGGTAACTAGGCACACAAGTAGTAGGTGAGGACATCATTTCCCCTACCTCCCTGCACTACCGCGGTGAATTCCTCGTGCGGGATGCCACCGCCCCGGCCAATCGGCCACAATTTCTTTCTCATATATGCACAGGGATGTGTCTTTGTCTGACGCCTCATTAGTGACTCGAACAACTAGGTGCAACGACCCAAACTCAGCCTATACCATCGGTGACCCGAACAACTAGGTTCAATAACCTAGGCTCAACCTGCACCGTCACGAGCTCGGTGACCCGAACAACTAGGTACAACAACCCAGGCTCAGCCTACACCATCTCAAGCTCGGCAACCACGGTCGTGTTTGGCAACTGGTTTCATTGGAGCCTCATATTCTGACCACGATGTCGACACCAACCCCCGTGGTTCTTTAACACATTATTAGTATTTCATTTTCTAAACTCTTTAAGCTTTTCTTTTCAAAACCATTTCCATTTCATTCTTTTCGTTGCAGGAATCTATTTCCATGCAACACCTGACCCTCCACTGGGGTCCCAACTTCATAAAAAACCATGTACTTTAAAATCACAATTGGATCTCATGCCCAAAATCAAACAAAATCAAAACTTTTATTCATTTATGGGATCAAAACTCAAAACCATGCCCAAATCTACTTATTTGGGTTCCATACTCCTCCATGTCATTTACATGGGGAGAACATCATTAACATATGCTAAATGTTCATTTAAAACCTTTCCTTTCCATTTTATAATCACATTGTATATATATCAGGGCCAGGGCAAAATCGGTAGATCGAATTTTAGGTTCGGTATACCGAAAATCCCTGGTTCGATCGACCGGATGATTTCGGTCTACCGAAACCAGGTATTTTGACTAATCTGACAGAGATTCGGTATGCCGAATTCAATTCGGCATGCCGAATTTCCAGAAACCAGGGCACCTCTCCTGTTCCAAGTAGTGGAAATCACTTAAGGTGGGAGTCTCAATCGAACCCCCCAAACACACATCACAAAATACGAGTAAATCATGGAGTGTAGACCCTTGAATCTACTCCAAAACCCCACAAACCATTCATGATTTCACTAACCATACAAGGAGATATAAATTCTCAAAGAGAACATGCTCAGAGTTAAACCTTAAAACACTTAAGGCATTCTTCTACCAAAAACCCAAGAAATTCACACAACCTAGCATTATCTCTATGCCTTCACATCATTAATCACATTTCTATCATTCCTACTATTTTTCTACAATTGTTCTTGCATTTTTCGCCATTTTCATGTATTATACCCACTTATTCAAACCAAAAGGAAACGAGGAGGGACAGGGGTCGCGTACCTCCAATGGCACCCCGACGATCCTCCCACGCTCCGGCGAGCCTCCTCGCTCCCTAGTGAAGCCTCGACGAACCTCAGCCTCCAGCGGATGCTCCTTCTTCCTCTTTCTCTTCTTCTCAGCTCGTCTCCCTCTTCACTGCATCCTCCTCCACTCGAACCCCTCTCCTCTCTATATCCCCTCCTCCTCCCGCAAGCCGCTGGCTATCCATCTTGTCAGAGGGGACGGGGAAGCACGAGCGGTGTCGTTTGTGGCACGGGTGTGGGTGAGGGTGAGGAAGAAGAAGAGGACGTATGCTCGTGGGGAGAGAAAAGAGAGAGAGGAAAAGAAAGGAAGAAAAGAAAAAAGACAGGCACGCAAACCGAGGTAATTGTATATCCTTATACTAGACCCCACATTAGTCCCAAATCACAAACAGGTGTACAGAAAGCCAACCAAACTCTCACACATCCAAGAAACAACAGATTATCTATTAATAAATCATTTATATAATATTACAATTAATTACATGGTTTACAAGTAAAAATGGATAATCTGGCCGACATGTCACAATTCATTAGATTTTGAAGTTGGAACATACAAGACATGTTTTGAGTTTCGTAGAAAAGAGTGTGCACTTAGGATCAAAAGCATTTATGTGCCCTATTTATATAATACCAGATAGAAATAAATGGATAACATAGATTCCTGATACCAATTAGTAGGTACCAAAAGTCGTACGTTGTAAAATTATATCATAAAAAATGTGAAAAGAAAACTGTATGGCAAATATATGGAAATATATTTTGAAAGTAATGTAACATAGTGTTCCTCTTTGTCAATGAGCCATTAATAAGTGTCTTAGACCTAGACAAGTAAATCAAACTAGGTCGGGATGACTTGGCTAAAAAAAAACCAAGTTTGGACGGACCTAGATTGGGTCGACCCAACCCGTCCAAAGAATCAAGCCAGGTTTTGTTTTACAATACCTTGGCCCAACACTGTCCACAGTCCACCATTGGACCGAGCCATGGGTCGAGCTAGGTGGGTCTATCTATCAAGTCGATTAAAAAAATATTTATTATTAAATAATTGATGTATACATTTAAAAAACTTGAAAATTACATAAGATATTCAACATTTTACATTAAAAATTATTAAATTAATATAAATTTTAAAAATTATTTATTATTAAATAATTGAAATATACTGTATACATAAAAAAAATTAAAAATACATAAAATATTCAACAATTTACAATTATTACATTTATATATATTAAAAAATTTAAAAAAGGAATTTATTCATATTCTTTGATCATTAGTAGAAGCTCCCGTCCTTGTTAAAGTTGATGTCTCATCATTCTCTAATTCGTTGTTTAAATTTAAGTTTTATATATAATAAATTACATCGTATCAATCTTTCAAACACATGGAAGCTTCTACAGAATTTTCGGATAATTTACACTTTCTATCACTTAAAAATCTTTTACTTGTAAAAATGTAGACTCCAATGCCATAGTAGATGCTAGAATCTTTAATAAATCTTTAGCTATTTTAAAAACTATAGGAAACCTAACTAAAGTACTAGACCACCACTTTAATACATCTAAGTTATCCATTTAAATTTCACTAAACGCAAACTCACATTCTAAATGATTTTCTAATTCATTATTAATTATTGATTTTACGCATTTTTCTTTTTTCTTATTTAATATACTCTAAAATAAATTATTACTACTACTACTATGTGTTCCTACAAAACTAGATGTATGTGCACTAGAACTACTTTCACCATAATTTGTAATATATTCTTCAAATAATGCATATAAAGTTTCTTCAATTCTATTATTATATTCATCTATTTTTTCATTTTTATTCATATCATTAAAAATATCATTTATATGTACTTACAATTAACTAATCTATGCCTAGGATCCATGATTAATGCTAAGCATGTCCACATTGGAGGCTCATCTCAATAACTATTATATTTTTTTTCCATCACTTCAATAATATTTTCAAATTTTGTGAATTGTCTATATTGTTGAAAAGTGTTTGTAATATGAAATAAATTAATTACAACTAGAGAACTAGTAGGATAATATTGACCCGATAATTATTTAGTTGCAGTATAAAATGATTTTAAAAATGTATGAATTAGACTAACATTATGTCAATCTTCATCATTTAATAAATAATTATATTTTAACTTATAATATATTGTAATTATGTTACTATAACATAAACATAAAGTTAACATATCATTTGTTGAATTTCATCTATGTTGAACATCTAATTTAAATTTTTTAAGTTTTAAATCTTGTTCTGTACATAAATATCTAAATTCTTGAAATCATTTTGTAACACCCGTAAACTTTATTGTTGTAATTATTTACATTTTAATGAATTTATTCCTGGACGGGTGTTATTGTTCTGAGGCTTGTCGTATAGATTTGTGCTTTTGGGCTTGGGCCTCGTGGGCTGGCTTCTATGGTATGTTCCTGTACGTGGTTGGCATTGTGCTTGTAGGCCCAGGTGTGAGTTTGTGTGGGGCCCGCTTTCGTGGGTTGTTAGTTGTGACTAGTGGTTGGGCAGAGTGGCCGGTGTGCTCGTGCGGGGTGTCGGTGGTTGAGACGTGTAGGTGAGTATGCTCTCAACTACTGCGTGTGCATGGCTTTATAAGTCGCCCGCACTGCACTCCTTTGTCACTCGTCGCCTTTTTCCCCTTCTTCCTTCTTTCTTTTTCTCCTCCTCCTCGGACGCGCACTTCTCCTTCCCCATCTTCCCTTCCCTTCCTCCTCACTCTTCTCCCTTCCTCACCCCTTTTCCTTTCACCCATCCTCCCCTGTTTTCCCCAATTTCGCGCATCAACGGGGGGGGGAGAGAGAGAGAGAGAGAGAGAGAGAGAGAGAGAAGCAAAGGCACTATGGTGACTCATGGCGGCCTGGAAAGCTCCGGAGCGACGTCCCAGAGGTCGTGGAGTGGCAGTGGACATGCGGGCCGCTGGAGTTCACTAGAGTTGGCTGGAGGGTCGTCAGAGCTCATTTCAAGTACGTATCTCCAATTTAATGTGCAGAAATCATGTAAAATGGTAGAAATGCTTAGGATGCTTGTAATCTAGGCTAAATTAATCTTTTAGAATTTTTGGGAATTTATTGTGATTTTTATGGGTATTTATGTCGATGGTTGAGATTTGGGTCATTTTGACCCTTATGCTTTTGCGATTTTGTATCTTGATGCATGGTGAATGGATTTTAGTTTTGTTTAATGGGTTTTGGAGTAGACTCGAAGGTATACCACATATATTTTATTCGAGATTTTTGGTGATTTTTTGGCGAGTTCGGTTGGAGCTCCCACTTCGGGCGATTTTTGAATGCCCTATTGCAGGTGTCTGAATTCTAAAAGAAAACTAGAGGCGCGGGCCGATTGCGCGGGCCACATGCGTTGGTTTGGCAACAGTTCTGGCCTCTGGTACAGGCTTTGTTGGCGTTCAGATGAAAGTGCCAGGAACGTTGGCCAAACGGGTGCTCCACATACGTGGGTCTGCCAGGGCATTTTTGTGGTTTTTCTTAGATTTTTGGAAAATGTGTTTTATTGCAGTGGTTTTCCGAATTTGTTTGTTTTGTCCCATTAAGATGGGATTGTAGGCTGTCAGTGGTGGTCCATTGGGACACCTGATGTGCCGTTTTGTTGAGGTTTTGGAAGAGTTTCTAAAGATATAGAATGGTTTTGGAAAATGGATTTCAAAGTGATAGTTGGCTTGTTTTGGAAAATAGTTTTCCAGGTTTTCTGTGTGTAAGCTGAGACAATGTGGGACCATGTCGTCGATACCAAGGAATGTGACGACATTCTCGGGTGGTCGAGCACGACTCCCTGGTTGAAATCGAGGGTCGAGATACCTAAGGTTGAAAGGCGTCAGGTCCTACAGGTATGAGACTCCTTGACTGTCGTCTCGAGGCTAGGGTTGTGGTCCACGGGTTGATGTGTCTTATGGCATGACGGGGAGGTATGATACTCCTGTTGTTGTTGTAAGCACTGAGGCTCGGGTATGGAGGTATGACACTCTCTCCTGAACACCGTGTGTGAAGGACACCGTGAGGAGGCATACCCTATGGTGGCCAATGCGGGTGGACACCTGCCCCATAGCTGGTAGCGTCTTGAAAAGCAGGACAGCCTTTCCAAGGTGGGGTTGGCTTTGTGAAGGTTCTCCAAGTCGGAGAATCGTGAAACGACGCGGCTCCTGCACAGGGTGGCACTTCGTGGCAATGCAAACACCATTGGTTGCTCTTTGGTGAGCTGCATGTTGCCAGAGTTTGGTTGCCTGACGCTGGACTTTCCGATACACTGTGTGTGGTTTTAGCCATTGAGAGCCTTTGCTTGTGGTTTTGGCTAGTAGGGCCTCGATTGTGGTTTTGACTAGTGTAGGCCTTGTTTGTGAAGTTTTGAGGAAATTGTTTACGAAATGAATTTTAAAAAAGAAAAGTAATTATGATTTGTTTTCCACGGTTTTATTGGAGTGCGTACTGGGTGACTCCTATCACTCATGCGTTTTCCTTGTGGTTTTGGTTTGCAGGTGCAGACATGCGGTTGATTTAGCGTAGTGAATATAGATCGGAGTCTTCTAGCCACACACATAGGTTCCTGGTAGTTAGATAATTTATGTTTGACTTTAACTTTTTTGTAATTTATTTTTTTTTAAATTATTGTGGAAAATGCGGGGCGTTACACTTTTAGATAATATTTGAATAAATAAAATAGCTACTCTTATATTTTCTATATAATGTCTAATGCAATTTATACATTCTAGTACAATTAAATTTAAAATGTGACAACAACACCTACAATGAAATAAATCACTATTTAATAGTGGTTTTAAATTTCTTTTTAATATTCCTACTACAACATTATTATTAGAAGCTTTATCAAAGGATATTATATTAATTTTATTATATATTTTAAATTTTTTAGTAATATCTTCTATAATATTTGTTATTGCTTTTCCAGTATGTAGATGATCAAAAAGTCTAAAAGGAATTAATTTTTTTTGCAAATTCCATTCTGTATCAATCTAATGTGTAGTTAAACATAAGCAAGGAAAATTATTAAGATCTGTCAAAACATCACAAATTAATGATATTTTACATAATAAACTATAAAACATTCCAATTAAAAATTCTTAATATTTTTTAAATGTTTTATAAATTATCTTTTTAGTAGTAATACGAGAATGACCTTTAAATTGTAGGTTAAAATAATTTTACATACAATTTTCAAATCTTTTATTTTTAAAAAAAATTAAATTGTTGTTCATCTTGTACTATAAATTTTGTTAGACCTTATTTTGTTTTCTCTGCATTATATTTCCAATTTATTATTCCACTTGAACCTATGTGCAATTTAGATTACCTTAAATCTGTAATTATTGTAGGATATGAGACCTACACCCCTACCCCTAGGATAAGTGTATCCAGAACTATAATAATTACAATATCATTTATTTTCATATATGGGATTTAAAGTTACATGCTTCAAAACCTATGAGCTTTGTTTCTTAGGTTTTTTGGTACAATTTTGAGATTGATCTAACTCTTGGGAGGGTTATAATCATAGTTTTCTATATTTTCAAGATAATAATATTCCATTATAATGTATAAAAAATGATAATGAAAAGAAAATCATTGACCCAAAAAATCTGAAATCCAAAAATGAAGAGATTAAAAGTAAAGAAATTAAAGGTATTAGAAGTAAAGAAATTTTTTTTTGTTGCCAGATCGTAGACACGGAGGTTGGAGTACAGAAGGTGTTGAAAGTCGAAGACTGGAGTTCGGAAACTGGAGTGTTGTTGATGGAAACTAGAGTCCAAAGTCAAGCTTATATTCCACGTAAGTAACAAGAGTTGATAGAAATTGTAGCAGAGCGACTGAAAAAATGAAAGAGTTATAGTAGAGTATAGAGAGATTGAGAAAATTGAGGAGAGTGAGTTGTGTGAGAGATATGAGGTTTAAGAACCTATTATAAAAGAAAAAAAAAAGAAGAAAAGAAAAAAAAATATATATACACTAGCAATGGAACGTTGGCAAGCCAATGTTCATTTGGACGTTGGAAGTCAATGTTCCTATTATTTTTTTCATTAAATCTGGTTGACCTGGTCTAGATCTGGTCCAACGTTTGGGCCCAAATAGGCTTAATATGGTTGGCCAATCAGGCCTGAGTCTCAGGCCCAACAAGGCCCTCGACCTGACTCATGTCAGGACGGTCGAGCTCGACTTTTCCTTAGATCAGGCCAAAACCTAGGTTAGGCCGCACGATCTAGACCAATCTGACCCATATTACATGTCTACCTACACTTGTATAAGATTTCCCTATTCACCTACATTTGTGATTCTATCGTCCACTTGCACTTCAAAATTGGGACTAATTCTTTTCCTTGCAAGTTCTCATAGTAGGAGTAATGTTTTTCTTTCCAACACATTCTTTTTTCTAATATATTAATAAGATGTAGTCTTTCAACTACAGTCAGGAGTGCACGTGAGCTCCTGGCTGTAGCTGACTGTAGCTGAATTAAAAATGAAAACAGGAAATGGTTTGTGTAGGTGCCTATAGGAAAATTTTCATGTAGGCACCCCATTTGTTTTAATTTTCTCTTTTTTAAAATAAAATCTAATTATATAATTAGTTAATCTATAATATAATCTAATATGTGTTAAGGTTTCATCTTATTCTGAGTTATATTCACCGTTAAATTTTAATCTAAAATTT
>JAMKQA010037671.1:0-11271 GCA_024699735.1 Posidonia australis | reverse complement strand
TTGGTGTCTTTGTGATTGAATGCTTGTGTGTTAAATCCTTAAGAATATTCAGATTGCATAATAAATCTCAAAGAGAAAATTAAAACCTGAAAATCTCTATTCACCCCCCCTCTAGAGAAGCATTAGTATCCTACACAGAGGAGGCTTCCTAGGAGCACGAGGTGAACATCTAGGGACAGTACCCCTATTTATATTACTAGAGCTGAATTTCGAGGACAAAATTCTTTTAAAGGGAGTAGGATGTGACATCTGAGCCTGATTATCCATTTTTAATTGTAAACCATGTTATTAATTGTAATATTGTATAAATGGTTTAATGGATAATCCGTTGTTTCTTGTGATTATGAGGTTTGGTTGGCTTTCTGTGCACCTATTTGTGCTGTTGTACCAATGTGAAGCCTAGTTTGAGGATGCACAGATAACCGAACACATCAATCGAGAAGCAGGCGGTGATCGTTCGGAGACCAGGAAAGCAGACTCACCCACCGAGAAGCTGTCGGTGATGATCCAGGGGAAGGATAACCGAACACATCAATAAAGAAGCAGGCAGTGATGGTTCGAAGATCCGAAGAGTGGACTCACCCACCAAGAGGTTGTCGGTGACAGTCCATGGGAAGGATAACCAAACACATCAACCGAGAAGTAGGCGGTGATGGTTTGGAGATCCGAAGAGTGGACTCACCCACCGAGAGGCTGTCGATGACGGTCCAGGAAGAGGACAACCGAACACATCATCCGAGAAGCAGGTGGTGATGGTTTGGAGACTAGGAAAGCGGACTCACCCACCGAGAGGCTGTCGGTGACGGTCCAGGGGAAGGATAACCGAACACATCAACTAAGAAGCAGGCAGTGATGGTTCGGAGATCCGAAGAGTGGACACGCCAACCGAGAGGCTGTCGATAACAGTCTAAGGGAAGGATAACCGAACACATCATCCGAGAGGCAGGCGGTGATGGTTCAGAGACCAGGAAAGTGGACTCACCCACCGAGAGGCTGTTGGTGACGGTCTAGGGGAAGGATAACCGAACACATCAACCGAGAAGCAGGTGGTGATGGTTCGGAGATCCGAAGAGTGGACTCACCCACTGAGAGGCTGTCAGTGACGGTCCATGGGAAGGATAACCGAACACATCAACCAAGAAGCAGGTGGTGATGGTTCGGAGATCCGAAGAGTGGACTCACCCACCGAGAAGTTGTCAGTGACAGTCCAAAGAAAAGATACTAAGAGGGCAACTAACATAAGAGCGACACCAAAAGGCAGCTGACATGCCCCTGGTGTTGGAAAGCTAAGGATGCCACTGAAAGAAGGTACAGAGGAATGCTGGGGGGGTCCAGATAACTGGTTTAGCCAATAAGAGTTCGCCATGGGGATCTTATTCAAGTACCAGTGCACCCTAGATCGTCATCGCTGTGGGGAATATCAGTTGAAGCAACTAAGGATCTGTTGTCTATTCTCAATGCCATTGTGATATCAGAGTGTTTCTGACATGCCAATGATGTCCCAGATCTGATGCTTGTCTCGCTGCAATGTTTTGCTGTGGTTGTCGTTTTGTTGGAGCCACTATGAATGTCGCTTCTCTATGAGAATGTGCACTTGACCATCGTTTGGACAATAGTTCGCATCAAGCGTTCTCAAAATGCTCCTTCTTTCCACAAAGCAGTTTACATGCCCCTGGTTGAAGGCTCTAGTTCTATTACAAAGCAAGTTGATGTTCTGTCAAGCACATGACATGTGACTTTCGACCAAAGAGCAGCTGACATGCCCCTAGTCGAAGGTACTGGCTCGATTACGCTGTAATTGGTGTTCTTGTTGCTTATGCTTTTTAACCACCGAGTAGCTGAAATGCCCCTGGCTGAAGGTACTTGGCAAAAACTTCTATTAAACAAGTCCATATGCAAACAAGAAGAACTCATCGAAGAAAAACTGTGATGATTATGACTATTGTGGTGGACTTTATCATTGTGAGCAATCTAGTTATTTAAGAATGACCTATTTTGATCAAGAAATGCATGTCTTGTGATTTTAGTGCTTGTTATCTACATTTATTGTTTTGCCTGGTCAATGAGTTCACTATCTAGACTGTTTGCTTGTTTAGTTTAGTTGTTTGTTTGCCCTCAGTTAGGTTGGAAAGTGGTACGCCTGTTAAAGGAGGATGACACCTTCGACTCAATTGCCACTACAGAGACTTACAAGTCGTTAGGTGGCTCTCGCTGGGTAGTGGTGGCACTCGAACTCACGGTAAGGTATTGTGATGGACCTGGCTCCATGCCAAACTCTTTAAGGTCCTGCACCTACTTTTTTTCCTTTTCGACATCATTGTTTTTTTTCTTTTACTCCCTCACAGACGTGCGGTTTCACTCTAACCTTGTCTCGGAGGTAATGAGCGCCTGATCTATTCAGGAGGCCTTAATTGTAAGAGGGTGGGTTAGTTCCTCAAAGGTATGATTTTACTGGGCGCATACTCCAACTCCTCTCCAAGGTATGGTAAGGGTAGAGTTACAACGCACACCTCTCACTCATGGGCTAACTTCTGTCTTCGCCTTCTGTCTTCTCTATTCTTTTATGCCCTTGCGAATGTATGTTTTCTTTTCTAGCTCACACTCTCAGTCACGCCTAACATTTTATCTCCCTCTTGAAGGTGCAGGATCCTTGCTGAGTTTGGACATTTCGTTCAGCTTTGATGTTCAGTGGCTTCCTTGCTAACCTGGTCGTCTAAGTAGTGACAACTGAGGAGGGATAACCCATTCTAACATTAGCGAGCTTTTTCAATTTTCATCATTGGGCAGAATGTTAATGACAAGCAAATTACCCTTCTAATTGTTCTTGATGTTTTTCTTCTATTTTATGTTTTTCTTTTTCTTTTTATCTTTTGTGCTTTTCTATTTTTTTTGTGTTTTGATATATGGTGATGCAAAAAGAAATCAAAGGAGAACAAAGAGAAAGGATACAACTCCAGTCCTTGTCATTGTTGTTTTGCCGATGCCATTGGGGTTTATGATAACTCCTTGCAGTGCCAATGGAAATTGGAATCAAGGTAGGTGTATCCGAGGCCATCATAAGCTTTATTAGAACTGAGACTATCACTGTGAATGCTGAATCTGCTGATGGCATTAACATTGTATCTCTGTTGAAACTGATATCAGCTGTCTCCCACTTGATCTAGGGTATTTGCATGTGCTAGGTTAGATCAACGCATGGCAAACTGGCAAACTTTAGGTTGGGCCCCCCAGAGGAACAAGAACAAGAGTGGCGCATATGAGTGCCGCCGAACAGAATTGAGAAAAGAAAAGAAGACAAACTAGGCAAGAGAAGGACCAGAATAAGAGCAACACATGTGAATTTTGCGGAAAAGACAAGAGAACAAACTAGGCTAAAGAAGCCCAATGGATTCCCCGGCAAAGAACTAGGAAAAGAAAAAAGAAAGGAAAACCCCTAAGTTCATACATCCTTAAAGCTAGCAGGCTCAGATGAGGAGAGGTTGGCTACACTAGGGTATGCAGATGTTGATGCAGGTGTCGGTACTGCCTCCTGCGCATTGATGACAATAGCTCCTTTGTCGATCAAGCTCTGAACAACATCCCGGAGGGTGTGGCAATTATCAGTCGAGTGCCCCAGGGCTCGATGATAATCACACTGCGCTCCTGAGTCATACCACTTTGGGAGTGGATTCGGTGGCGGACGAGGATCTAGTAGTCGCAGAAGTGACACGATCTGAGGGAAGAGGGCATTCAGTGGCCTTCCGAGCGGAGTGAAGTCACTTTCTAAGAGACGACCACGCCTCTGCTTGGGTTGTTGTTCCTGTCGAACTGGTGCGACGTGATGCACTAGTTCAACGGTGGAGTGTGTGTATGTGGTGTGTGGAGAACTAGGTGCAAATGCTAATTGATTCTGATCAGGATGGCTCTCCATTCTAGTAGGCTTCTTAGAAGGCTTGATGAATGCAACGGCTTCTCTCTTGACATTGCCGATGTTGACAATGTTGCTATTGAAGTTGCTGCCAGAAGAAGCGGTCTGCTTGGCGAATGTAGAGAATGCATGGAAGTTCGCACCTTTCAACGAACTCTCCACGCGAGTGCCAACCCGAATCAGAGATGCAAAAGTAGTGATGGGCTGAATGCTGAGCAGGGCCCCAATCGCTGGTTGTGCTCCTTTTACAATGATCTCAATAGACTCCTCATCGGAGGGTCTATTCTTGATATGGGAGGCTAGTGTACGCCAACGACCGACATACTCCCCAAATGATTCGTAGGGGGACCTACCAGATTGCGACCAGATCTTCTCGCTTAGGGATCAAGTCGAAGTTGAAGGAGTATTGCTCTAGGAAAGCCTTAGAGAGGTCGTTCCAAGTCTTTATAGAGGCCATGTCGAGGGATGTGAACCATCTAAGTGCCGGCCCTGTCAGACTTTTTTGGAACAAGCGGATCAGAAGCCTTTCATCGCCTTGAAGCTGCACGAGGTCTCCGCAATACGCCTTCAAATGAGATATTGGACAGCCACAACCGTTATATTTTTCAAATTCCGGGATGTGGAAATTCGAGAGGAGTGTCGCCTCTGGAAAATAGCAGAGGTCTCGGAATTGGTAGGACTGGTGTTCCCCACCTTGCACTTGATGAAGTGCTCTTTCCAGATCACTGATCCTTGCTAGGAGAGCGTCTGAAGTTGCTACTGATGAGGTAGGAGCAGCTGATGCGGGTTCCACGTATGTCGTATGGGTCGCGCGTGTGCGCTCCTCCGGATCCACCCTAACGCCTCTTGGTGTCAAGGCATAAGGGCCAGCATACCCATGTATCGGTGCTGGGTGTAAAGATGTCATGCTTGGATGAGCCTGAATATGATGCAAAGGGAATGAATGCATTGCATGTTGTGTCGTGCAAGGTGCAGATTAAGGGAGCAATAGTTGCTGTACCGGTACGATTCCGGGCAACGAACTCGAGGCATACTGCTCCCTAGCCAACCCAAACGACTGGCCACTAGGTGATGGAGTCACATGCTGTGCATAGTGCAATGAGGGTGCAGGAGGCAATGATGATGCCCTCATCGCTGGAGTAGTGAAGTGCTGAGGCGATGGTATGGGCGATAGTGTAGTGGGAGCCTGCAACGCTAAGGTAGTCTGCATTGAAACCTCAGGGGTTAAGGGACAAGGAGCAGAAGTAGGACCAGGATAGAGTGCCATGCACTGCAGCCTTCTCGCAAGAGCCATTAGATGCTGTGGTTGCATGGCAGAAGACCCACCGACGGATGGGTCAGAAGGCAAGAGCGAGAAAGGGACGGACCCTATGGTAGAATTAGCCGTAGCTGACTGAATTCCTAGAACAGGAAAGCCCGAGAAAGGAGGTGCATCTGGCATTTCTAGAACCTGGGTAGAGATCATCGCAATGGATTCGACGACAGGTTCCTGAGTGAAAAGTGCCTGTGAATGCCCCAAAGTGGGTACATAATCTCCTTGAACTCCAAAATGGAAAGTATGGAGGGAAGGGAAATCAACCAAAGTGAAAGATGGAGGAACCGAATCCGGAATTTCCTCCAGGACAACAACAGGGGCTCACTGGTGGGTTGGGCCATGGCTGACCATGAGCAAAAATGAATGGAGCTGCAACAAAGACGAACGCACGAGCTCTAAGACGAACTACAGTCAAAAAGTGACTAATAGCTCGGAAAAGACAAAAAAAAACAACCACGTGAGGCCGCCTGCGACGGAGACACCGGAGCTCCTAGCCGAGGACCTCGCAACAAAGTACTTGAGAAAACAGGTAAGGGAAACAGGTATCAAAACCTGGACAACGACACAAAGACAAATGCGAGTTATTAGGGTTGCATGCCATGACACACAATGCAGATGAATGTCCTAAAGTGCACTCCCTCACCATGCATGTCCCATATGGGGTCAACCACATGAGACGCACTCACAGGTTTTATGTTTTTCGACTCTGGTCAGAAAGTAAGGTCCCCGTTCTAAATCCTGGCCAAAGCGCAGGCAGTGAACGAGTGGTGCGTTGGTGCCTCGTCTCCTGCAGTAGCAAGGAGTTGTACCCTTTACTAGCACCGACACGACCCCAGACAAGGGGGGACAAACTAACAACACGCTCTACGCCAAAGCTATAGAACGGGCTGCCATAATCGTCCTTCGCAAACTATGGGTAGACCAAGAGGAGAAGATGCATGCCCTATATGATCAAACATGCGATATGCTTTGGTGTATTTTACTTGCGTTTTATTAAACCAGAGGGGATTGTGAACATTCGTCTCTAGTTATGCCCTATTAATTGTTCAACTGAGTTTGTGTGTTTTAACTAGAGGGAATTATGAGCATTTGTCCCTAGTTATGCCTTATTTATTATTTGTCTGAATTTGTGTGTTTTAATTTAACCAGATAGAGAGGCATGCATGTCTCTACTCTCCTAATCATGGCAAATTTGAAAAGAAGGGGAAAAACACACAAGCATGGCATCCAAACAAGTCAGACAAAAGGCATGATCATGGCATGTGCTGGTGTAGTGCTCAAGTAGGTGAATAAAAGCAAGTATCGACAAACAAAGCATGAATTGAGTCATGTGCATGTGCAGTGGCATAGCAATAGTGTAAAGAAGGCTAGAAAAGGCATGTTCAGTTAAATATGTACAAGTAACAGAACAAGCAAGCAAGCACAAAGTATACATACCAAAGACAAGTAGGGAAACCAGAACGAAAGCTAGAATCTGGTTAACTCCAGCGGAGTCGCCAGTTCCTGTGATCATGCCGGTGGAACCCTTGCGCGACTCTCCTACTACTAGGTGCGTGGAAACACTCGAGGAGACCCGATATGGTCACGGCGAAGATGGTGAATCTAGAGGAAGAGACTAGACTCGGAAACACCAAGGGAAGATAAAAATGATAAGGAAAGGAGTCGCCACCTAGTCTTTTAATGGAAAGACGAGGAAAACCAAGAGACACAAGAAAATTGAGAAGCAAATAAGATGCAGAATGTATGTGTGTGCTCCGTGCCTAATGGACAATGCACAAATGAATGTGGGCCAGAGAACGGGTAAGGATTCTAGTTACGCATGGGGAAAGGGTTAGGCACCCCCATGCGGCCGAGAAAACTCGGTCTTTCTAGGTTTCCCTATTGTCAAAGGTCTATGGATGTATGCTTGCTTATTCTGAATACTCATGCTAATGATCACTGAAAACATGCCAAATCAAAGAGAAAAGTGAAATAAAGGGAAAAAGTTAATCCGAGGGTCAAATGTAGGCATTGAGAATGCTGCTTTACTGTACGCCCTTGGGCGATGAGGAAAATCGTGAAAATCAAGAAATTCTCGGAAAGCATCTCGTAAATCAGCGGGAATTCGAATAAAATCCGAGAAAATCAAAAAGGGGAAAATAATACTCATTTTGGGACCATGTTGGCTTTATCAAGCCTTTTACTGTACGCCTTCGGGCGATGGAAAGCCAAAACAAATCTAAAGGCAAAAACTGCGAGAAATCCGAGAAACGGCGAGAAAAACCAAGCTCGAAAAGAGTTGGAAAAGCGTGCGCAATGTAAGGAAGAAAAGGCAAGAAAACTTACAAGAAATATGTGAAAAATGTGCAAAATGCATATGTAAGTGTAATAATGAAAATTCCAGGGGTTTTTGTGCAAAAAACCCAAATTCTGATTAAAATTGATATTCTGAAGCCCAAATCATCAAAAATACATAGGAAAATACGTTCTATGATATTATGAAGAAATCTAGGGTCAAATGTGCAAATATGTGCAATCCTAGTCAAAATGAAGTTTCCTAGGAGTTAAAATGCAATTTTACCATTAAAACATGCATTTAAAACAATTCAATGGAAATTCAAGATAAAATATGCAAGAAAAATGATTCAGAAAAGGCTCTAGAAAGTTTCAGGGGCAAAACAGTCATTTTACCCCAGAAAACAGGCATTCAGAGTAAAATCAATGAAGTACAGGAGCTAAACTGCAAATTGCCCAGCAGAATAAAGCATCCAAACGAATTCCAGAAGAAAACAGGGGTTAAAATGCAATTAAACTAATGAAATAAGCATTATGGAGAATTCAGAAAAATGCAGGGGCTTTCATGCAATATTCACAGAAAATGGTGTATTCAGAAAGGTTTCAGGAAAGTTTAGGGTCTTTTATGTAAGAATGATTGGATTGAGATGCATTAAAATAAACCCTGAGGGCTTTTGCTAAAGTCTAAAGCCTAGAAAACATTATTTCAAATGTTCAGGGGGAAGAATGTAATATTTTCAGTTAAAACTTTATTCGAATGATTTATGAAAAAAATGAATGGAGGACATATTTGTAATAAAAGGACCTATATGTAATAAAAAAAAGGATCTGAATGTAAAAAAAAACATAGTTTTAGAACTTTATTAAAATAAATGTTTTTTATTTCTTTTTTAAAGTAAAGAGGATCGACGGCGGCTGACGACGGGGCTCGCCGCCGATGACTACCGGAGGAGACCATCAAAGGCCATCCCGTGGTCTGATCTGATATCAGACTTCACGGGAGGTAAGAAGAAGGAGAGAGAGGATGCTCTAACGGAGTGGATCGGGTGCTCAACGGTGGGAATGGTCCACCCACCTCCCTCGTCGTCGAGCTCTTCGGCGACGACGTCAGAGAAGAAAGAGGACACTAGAGGCGGCGGCGCGGCAATCCAGGGCTAAAGGAGGCTTCGTCTTGCTGAGAGGAGCTTTCCCCTTCCATTCCTCAGTGAAATGGCTGCTCGAGTAGGTCCCCGATCGAACTCGACGGCGCTCCGACGATGGCAGTTGCAGAGGAGGTCCGAGTCTCGATCCTTACTGCTAGTTGCTCTGGAAGCTCAGGGGCATGCCGTGGAACATTTTCAGTGGCTTGGAGAGGCACGGTGGAGCTGGAAGCGCGCGTTCAGAGGATTCTTCCGGTCTTCTTCTCCGGCGACGACAGGGTGCAACGTCTCCGGCGACCTTCTGGTTGGGACCTCAGGAGGTAGTGGAGCGACATGCGGAGGAGTGGTGGAGTACGAGAAAGATCCAGGGAGGAAGAAGGAGCAGCTTGGGGCACGAATCAACTCCTGGATTCATGTCAGCTGGAATCACTCGAGAAGACTCAGGGGACCTTAGGAAGCTAAAATTGAAGACCAGAGAGGTTGGAAGAAGGCGTACCTGGTCTGGCAGTGGTTTTCTTCTCTTGTTGCTCGTCGGAATCGCCTCTCCTCCTCCACTACAAGCTCCTCTCTCTCCCAAGAGCTCTCTCTCGCATCCTCATCCTCTCACAGACCACCCAGTCCTATTTATAGTTAGGAAATCCACTAACAACCTAACAAAGTCATAACCTCCCACTCCAACAAACCAAAACCACCTAACAACCTCTTAACCAACTAACTAATCACTAACAAAAATCCACTAATCACTAACCAACTCTAACAAACCTATAACAAATCTAAGGATGTTGAGAAAGTGGGCTTAAATGGGCTTAGGTGGGCCTAATGGGCTTTCATGGACTTAATGGGTGTAAGTGGGCTTTTATGGGCCTTGGTGGGATTAAATGGCCTTTGGTGGGCTTAAGCGGGCCTTAGTGAGCCTTCATGGCCCTTCAATGAGTTAACTGGGCCTCCAAGGGCCTATGGGGGCCAAGGTGGGCTAAATTGGGTTTTGTGGGCTTTGAATGGATTCAATTAGGGTTAGAGCTCATTGGTGATTGAAAGCCCAGCCACCACACTTTCAGCCTGCAAAATTGGGGTGTCTACATAAAGGAAAAGAGGAAATAATGTTTGGAAATGGATTTTCATAAGAAAACTAAGTTTTTATAAATTAAAAGATGTGTTTTTAGTAAATTTGCTGAGTTTGTTGTATGCATGTTTGGGGCACGTACTAGGTGACTTAGATGTCATTCACACGTGCTTTAGTTGGTTTTCAGGTGCAAGTCAGGTGTAGTCGAGTTCCAATGCCAAATAGGAGTTTCTAGCCGCACATCGTTTCCTAGAGGTGAACCTTAGTTACAGTCATTTAATTATTACTGTAATTTTTGTAATTTGCTTATGATGCTGTGAATTAGGTAACGTGCCTGGGTTCAGGGCGTTACAACTGATGCCCTTCCAATGCTCTAATTTAGTCTACACTCCACGAAACTCAGCAAACAAGATACCAAACTGAAGGAAATCATGCAAGCAACACAATGGAACAGGAATTATCCAATTCCATGCCCATATCTCGAGAAATCACCAAAAACACTTCAGATGAATAATATAAACCAAGATTAAAATTTCGAAACTAAAAATCACACAAACAACCAAAAATCACATTCTACATACTAGACTGAAGAACTCGTCGAGCTTGACAGTCCGGGACAGAATTCACAGGAATTCGTCGCCCATGGCTCGAGAAATTCAAGAAGAAGAGTCGAAAACACTATTCACTCAAAACCAACAGAGTCGTTATATATTCCCCATAAATTCCCAAAAATCACTATAAATTCTCCAAGCATTTATTCACATCCAATGCACACTAACATGCCCCTATACATCAAATTGAGCAAAAAAGGAAAATCCTATGGGGTGTGTACCTTGAACAAATGGCCAGCCTTCTTCCTCTTCTTCCTTCAGCCATAGACACTAGGTCCTCTCCTCCTTCTCACGACGACAGCGGTGCAACGATGGCGAGCTCCTCCTCCTTCGGCCATCTCCCCCTCTCCTCCTCTTGTCTCTCTCCCTCATTCTCCCCCTCTCTCTGTGTCGTGCCCAAGGGGTGGAGTGATGATGAAAAAGAAGAAGAGTGAAGAAGAAGAAGGAGAGTGGGGCTCGTGAGGAGAGAGAGAGAGAAAATGAGAAAATAAAGAAAGAAAGAAAAGAAGGAAAGGAAAGAAATAAGGAAAAGAGCCCACAGCATGAGACCAAATCACGTGACCTCCCATGTCCACATGACTCGTGCAAACAAGGATCAAACATCCGAGTACGCAAATATACCTCCATAGCCCTGGACAAACCCTCAAACTCTCATGAGGGTTGGTACAGTACCAAAACCACTCAGCACTAAAAAGGATCAGAACCTACATTACAGGCGTAGAACATTGCTAAAGCTGCGTTTTATTATAAATGCAGGAAACTTAGCGTTTAATGATCTAAAATTCCATTAAAATATCTGATCAAAAATGCTAATCCAGGTGTTGTGCCGAGTGGAGAAGAAGAAATCAAATACAATGCCCAAAGCCAAGCATCCAATCCTCCACAGATGAACCTCACATGAAACCCTAGATCTGGAGAGAAGAGGGAGGTGTTCTCTCTATTCAATGGGAGTCAAAAATTAG